>MU753578.1:227167-293733 GCA_026770625.1 Nicotiana glauca
TATGGGTTGTAACATGGAGGACCTCTGGATCTGGTGTGGTATGCTGATGATGCCATAATGCACGAACCAACCTTCGAGAATGGAAATAATTATAAACAAAATAAAAGGTAACTTAGTCAGTAAGGCGAAATGAAAGAGAGTTTTAAATATTTAAGAAGGTAACACATTGTGTCATGCAATAATTCACGTCCTAATTTAGGGGACTACATTGTGCCCAAGGTAGGCCTAAGAGACACATAGACTTGGATAAAATTTATTCCAATACCGCCTCATTCGATTAATGTGAAAATAAATCAAATCAATCTTTATTAAATTGAAATAATAATATGAATTCACTAATGGCATGAAGACATTTTACATCGAAATCTAACAAAATCTTACTACAAAGTAATAAAAAACATTATCTCCTAATTTATTTTGTCCCGAAAGACTTTCTCCATGCTTCGCCCTTTTGATTCCATCAATCACACTTCCGAGGTCACACATATCGAGTAGCAAGTAAGCCATTTCCTGCTTCCCTCCCTCATCATAGGCCATACCTTGACAATCCCAACGTCTCTTTCTTACCTTCCCCTGCAGCTCTATATACCCTTGCTCTAGATGCTCCAACCTCTTTGTCGATTCGTTCACAATGTCCTTCCATTCTTTGATCGCCTCCATATCCACTTTATGTTGTGCCAGATGCTTGGATTCAGATTCGAACAATATTTTACATAGCCTCTTGTACTTCACCTGAGCCTTAGCCACCTCATCTATGATTCGGTCTTTCAGATTACCCCCAGTTTGATATCACTGGTTATGGCGTCCTCCAACCAGGAGAGATAGTAGTACATATGACAGGTGTGGTACCTTTCTGGTTAAATAGTCTCCCCATATACAATGATCTTTTTGTTCCACATGTTTTGGGCCTCGAATTTTAACGGACTAATAACTCCCTTGAAGTTTGCCTTATATTGAACCATGTTGGAAACCCGAGGTATGACCTGCTTCTTCCCAGCTTGCCTTATTACCCTTATAGGAGCGTAAGGGTAAATGCCTCGCAACCCGATTAGAACCAAATGAGTGGTCCCTTTGGACCTGATGATGAACTTTGTACTAGGAAACCACTCAAACATCCAATGCACGTGTTCGTCTATCAGATTACTGAAGACTTTAGCATTCCCAGGCTTTGCAAACCTATCAGGAATAAGCTGTCACGAACCCAAAACTAACCCAATCGTGATGGTGCCTATCATGGAACTAGGCAAGACGACATACTCCCAAACAATTCGATGTTTCATTAAAATATAGATAAAAAGCCTTTTTCATACTGAAATTTCTTAAGAGCATTAATTCAAAAACCAAAAATGTGGAAATAAAAGCTCGACCTCGGGTGTCACTAAGTCATGAGCAAATACTACAATTGCTGTGAGATATAACAAGGCTGACACAGTCTGAGAGTAGCCAAATAATCTAAAAGGAAGATAAAGAAGAAGAAAGGCAGGACTGTGATCGACAGGCAGCTACCTCGCTATCTCCGATGAAAGTCCGCGACTGGAATAGTCAACAGCCGTTATCGTGCCTTGAGATACCTGGATCTACGCATAAGGTGCAGGGGATAACATAAGTACACCAACTCAGTAAGTAACAAGTCCAAAATATGGAGTGATGGGTAGTGACAAACTAAACCTCAACAGGTAAAACACAACTAAACTGTACAGTAAAGTAGGCATGCTTGCAATTCAAGTATTCAACTCAACAGTAAAGTAAATACCAATCTGAACAATGTGAAGTATAAAGCTCAGCTAATCTCCACGTGCCAATGCACAAAATACATGAAAATGTACCATGTACCTCCACTCTTAAGTGCTCAACTACTCAGTACTGTATATGGCCATCCGGCCCAGGGAAGATCCATCCCGGAATATATACACATCGCTGACAATAATCACTCAGTTCCGTGGAAGGACATTCGAGCCCTACAGAGAAGATCCATCTCTAGGTATAAATACTTCGGACAAGATCCATGTTGAGGGAATATCCATCGCTCAAAATATCAGTTGGGCTCACTGGGGGGAGTGTTATAGACTTCGGAGGGGCTCTTACAACCCAAGAGCTATCATAATCATCAACATAACCATTGCGGCATGCAACCCGATCCCATAACTGTCACTGATAATCAGGCTCTCGGCCTCACATCATCACTCTCCAATCTCTCAAACGCAGGTCCTAATGCCATAAAACTAGCCCGAAACAATGATATGATGTGCCAAATAATAACAACTGAGACTAAGACATGATATGATATGCATGAATAGGACTGAGTATAGAATATCAATGAAACTAATGAGATGACAGCAAGAAACGACCACTTGGGTATTAGCAGTATTGGCGTGAAGCCCTAACATGATGATTAGCATAATTTACAACTCATTTATTTAATCACATAATAGAAACATGGATATCAGTAAGAAAGAGTCAGTAAGCGGTGCCATGGAATCAACCAGGCCACAATTCTCACGGTGCACATCCACGCCCGTCACTTGGCATTTGCGTCACTTTAGTACTAATCATATAACATATAGTTCGGGGTTTTGAACACTCAGAAGCAAGTTTGGAAGCGTTACTTACCTCAAGCCAAGCCAAATCCTACTCCATGACACCCTTTACTCTGGAATCGGCCTCAAAACGTCCCGAATCTAACCAAAAGCATTACAATGCAGTCATATAGGCCAAGGAACCAATTCTACGCGAAAAACTATCGATTTAGACCAAAATCCCAAAATTCACCCAAACCCGGCCCCCGGGCCCACGTCTTGGAATCCGACAAAAGTCAAATAACTAGAAAGCCCATTCACTCATGAGTCTATCCATACCAAATTAATCAAAATTTGACGTCAAATAGTCCCTCAAATCCCCAATCAAACTCTCCAATTTCAAATCCCTAACCCCTCAGTTTTACCCCAAATCTTCACAAATTACCTGATTAATCATTGGAAAATCATCACATATACGAGTTTTAGGGCTCAAGCCACTTACCTTTTTCATAACCCCTTGAATTCCTCTGAAAAATTGCTCTCAAAAGCTCCAAGGCCGTCTAAAAATGGTGGAAAATAACCTGAATTCGGCGAAGTGCACCTTTTATACATTCTGCCCAGAACTTCCGCATTTGTGGTCCCCATATCACTTTTGTGACACCGCACCTACGAAAAGTCCATCGCAAGTGCGATTCTCACTTAAATCCCAGAATCCTCTTATGCAAACCAATCCTTGCACTTGCGGCCTCGCATGTGCGCTCTTGGCATCGCACTTGCGGTTCCTACCCTCCTTAGCCTTGCCCACTTATGCGGCTACTTTTCCGCTTCTACGGGCCCACACATGCAGTCTCCACTCCGTATGTGCGGTTATGACAGCTGAATGAAAACTTCACATTCTTCAAATTCCAACCTTGATCTGTCAACCTCCCAAAATCAACCTGAGGCCCTCAAGACCTCTACCAACAAGTCACATATCTACATACAAACTTAGTCAAACCTTCGGAACACTCAAAACAATATCAAAACACCAAATCACCCTGGAATTCAAGCGTAAGAACATCTAAAGTTCCAAATTTTGAAAACAATGCCAAAACCTATTAAATTATCTCCGAATGACCTGGAATTTTATACACACGTCACAAATGATGCCACTAACCTACTCCTACCTCCGAAATTCCATTCTGACCCCGATTTCAAATGTTCACTGCCTACCGAAAATCGCCAAGTTTCCAATTTTGCCAATTCAAGCCTAATTCTACCACGGACCTCTAAATTACATTCCTAACGTGCTCCCAAGTCAAAAATCACCTAATGGAGCTAATCGAACCATCAAAATTCACATCTAAGATCGTTCACACATAAGTCAACATCCAGTTGACTTTTCCAACTTAAACTTGTAAATAGGAGACTACGTGTCTCATTCCATACTGAAACCACTCCGGACCCGAACCAACCAATGCGATATGATGAAATACAGCTGAGGAAAACATAAGGAAGCAGAAATGAGGAAAACGGGGCTACAACTCATGAAACGACTGGTAGGGACGTTACATCCTCCTTTTCTTAAACAAACGTTCATCCTCGAACGAGTCTAGAAACATACCTGAAGCCTCAAATAGGTGTGGATATTTGCTCCACATCGCCTGCTCGATCTTCCAAGTATCCTCCTTCAGGGGCTGACCTCTCCGCTGCACTTTCACTGAAGCTATACCCTTTGATCTCATTTTTCGGACCTGCCGCTCTAAAATAGCCATTGGCTCAACATCATAAGTCAAATCACCATCTAACTGAACCACTCTAAAATCCTAAATATGAGACGAATCACCCACATACTTCTGTAGCATAGAAACTTTAAATACCGGATGCACACCCGTCAAGTAAGGTGGCAAAGAAAGCTCATAAGCCACTTCCCCAATCCTCCGAAGCACCTCAAAAGGCCCAATGAACCGAGGGCTCGACTTGCACTTCTTCCCAAATCACGTAACACCCTTTATGGGTGAAACGTTAAGTAAAACCTTCTCCCCCACCAGATAAGACACATCACGAAGCGTTCTGCCAGCATAACTCTTTTTCCTTGACTGTGTTGTATGGAGCCGCTCCTAAATCACTTTCACCTTGTCCAATGCATTGTGAACCAAGTCTGTACCCAAAAGCCTAGCCTCACCCGGATCAAACAAACCTACTGGAGATCTACACCGTCTCCCATATAAAGCCTCATACGGAGCCATTTGAGTACTCGACTGATAACTAGTGTTGTAAGCAAACTCCGCGAGTGGCAAATGTTGATACCCAATTTTCCCTATGTATTTTTATATACAAAATACTTTTAAAATATCATGTACATGCATATATAAGCATGCCCAAGAGATTTGGTATTTTTTCCTAATTTTTAAAGACTTTAAAATCAATTTATTGTCTATTTTACCAGTACAAAATCCAATAATTATCTCCATGATTATCATTTTGGTGAATAATTTATTTTTTTTCTCATATTTACACCAAAATATAATTAAAGTAATTTTTGTATATTTTTACAAATTTATTTGGTATTTAAAAGATTAAATTGCATATAACTGTAATTATAACCTACTTTAAGATTAAAAGCATTTTATAATTGTAAAATTAGTCCCAGTATTTTTAAATTGATATTTATATTTTATTTGTTGGCTCAATACTTTTAATTTATTTTAAAATCATTTGCACTATTTTTTATAAAATAAAAAGGGAAATTGGCTATTTAATATTTAGCCCCATTTCTATTTCAATTACAGCCCCGTTTACCTTTCAATTTTAACCTTATATTGACCCAATTTCAATCCCAAATCAGACCAGCCCAATCCCTAAATTACCCCACCCCTGACCCAATGAAAAAAAACCCGCCCGGCTTCCCTTTGATCCAGGCCGGCCATAATTCCCCCTTTCCTTTTTTAATTTCCAAACCCACCCCCCCAACCTAATTCATCTCGTCAGAAACACCACCTTTGAACCCATTCGTCTCTCAAACTCTTGAACCCTCCAGGAACCCTACTCGTCTCCCACCTTATTTAACCGTGTTTCCATCGGAGTCCATGGCGTCTTTGGCCATGGATGGTCTATACTCATGCTTTCTCACCATTAGAACTAAGCTATTCAAGGTCGTGAAGCTTGACTTCGATGGTTCTCTTCAAGACCTTCTCAAATTTGTAGATCTATGGCTTCACCGGCCATTGCTCTGTCGTATTCAAGCAATATGAGCCTTTACGACTCAAGATCAGACCTTTTTCCAAGCCTTTCTCACTTCTAGGGTTTCTCCAACACCCTAAGCTATTCGAGGTTCTTTCTCTGTTATTTCCTTAGATCTATACTGTAGCTATGTTTTTCTTGCCATCTAAAGTATTTTCCCCAAAAGTTTTTTTCAAAATCGTTACTCTCCGATTTTAGGGTTTCTGAAAGGATTTTTGAAATTTTTTTTTCTGATTTTTCTTCTTCTCTGCTTTATGTGTGTTTGTCTATAACCTTTTCATGTGATTTCCTTTTATTATTCATATAATGTCTTCTACCTTTTTTTTACTATGCATGCTACTCATTTAATCGTTGCTATATTTTCTTTACTCTTTTACTATATATGTTTACCGTTAAGTTATTTGATTTTGTTTACTGGACTCTGTTCATTTTCTTGCATGCTTCATCTACTTGTGTTCATGTTCGTATTATCTCCTTCTTCTGAACTTGTTTAGGTTCCAAGTTTTCTCAAATATGTTCTTCATGATTTTTCTTCCTTTGTCATTCAAACATGCTATCTATTTTGTTGAGACTCTGAAACAAATGGCTTGTTTCCTCATCTCTATGGCTGATTCAATTCGAAACCCTAGGATTTGGGGGTTTCTTGGAAATTTTGATTTTTGTGTTTCAATTAGGGTTCCACTTTGGGACCCTGAACTCTCAATCTCATTGTGAGTCTACAAAGTGGACATGTACCCCTTTTGCTTATGATTCTGAAATTTTCTTTGATTAAACTCTCTTCTAAATAACTTGACAATCCCTTCTTGATTCACATTTGTGTGCTTTATATATAAGTACTCTACTTTCAAAAGATTTTGCCAACTACTAATTGATTCTGAATTCCTTTAATTGTGTTTACTTGATTGTTACTTATTTTCCCTAATTGATTTACTTATTTTCCCTAATTGAACCTTTCTTTACCCGTTTCCTGACTTGATTCATTTGAGTAAAAGTCTGAAACTTTGATTTTACTAGTTGATTCCCTTTCCTTTTTTACAAATCGTGTACTATTGGTTTGTTGCCTTACCCTTTATTATACTGCTAGAAAAATATTTTTTCAAATCCCTTTCCTTAATTGTATCCTACTCATTGGAAATCAAATCCCTTAACTGAAGAAAAATTCAATATGATTGATTGAAAACTATTTTCTTACCTTTTTTACTTGCTTCTCTGCACTATAAAAGGGAATACCCTCCTGTACTTTTGAGGACACTTCGAGTTCAATACCTCGACTTTTACTTTCAACTTACACACTTACAATACTGCTTTGAGTCCAACACTCTCTCAACACTCTGCTTTTCTAAGACTTTTAGGACTGCTTGCTTACAAATTGGCTTTTCAAAACTATTGTTACTTTTTACCTATTTTCCCGAAAACTGGTATGTCTGATTTAATTTTTCTACCTCACCTCTATGTGTTTACTTTATAGTTTCAGCATTCTGTTTTACTCAAATATTCATGTTCAGTGATTAAAATATGTATTTTCTTTCCTTGCATTTGTTTTTGTTGTGAATCCCTACTCCCTATTCCCCTCTATATGTCTGAGTTAAAGTTTTGGCCTGGAAGTATTTACTGCTCATGTTTGAACTTTATCTTCAATGGATCCTAACTCATAAGACTTGGCTAACAGGCTGGTCAGGGGTGTGCCAGCATTCCTGATTGTTGGACATGACCACTAGCCTGCCCTGGACCCCCTAAATCCCCCCTCTACTGCACTTACACTTACTCTTAGACTCTAAGTTCTGCCCCCCCTTTCTTATGAGCCTTGCTTTGGGACCTTGAGTTCTATCTAAACATGGACATTTAAGGGTCGGCCCTTCCACATTACACTATAATCTCATTCTGCAATGTATTTGGGTGTACGCACTGCCTGGGGTTCATTGAAGCCCCTTGGAACTTTGACACATCCAAAATATGAGAAAGGCTTTGGAAAACTGATCTTTGGAAGTTGGTTTATCTCATATTGTTAGACCTTGAGTCTGAGTTAGGCTTTTTGGTTGTAGCTTGAATTTCTGATGTAATTTTTTTTATCCTTGTTGATTTATTCGGTCTGTAATAATTCGTAATAACTATGGGGTTCAAGTAAAAACGAGGAGGGTCATTTATGTATGCATATTGGTAGTCTGCATTCATGCATAACATATAGAATTCTTGCCTATACGTTTCTGCATAGAGAAATCATGTATAAGTTTCTGCGCTTACGCATTTAGAAATCCTGCCTATAGTTTGTTCATTACTGCATATAGAAATCCTGCCTATAAGATTGTTTCATTACTAGAAACCATGCCTATAAGTTTCTGTATATAGAAATCATGCTTATAGTTTGTTTCTGCACCTCTGCATATATGTCTGTCATTAGGCAAATAATCGTAGGTTTAACAATAATCAACCTTATTCTAGATGGCATGCTAATAGGACTCATGCACTTACGTAGTCGTCTTAAAACTAACAACGCTTAGAAATCATGCATGTAGAATGTAATCAATTGAATTAGCTTTGTCTATTTCATCTATGAGTTTAAAATCAGCAGTAAGGTCGTTTAAAATCTGCAGAACCTTTGTTTATAAAACTAGTAACCTTTCTTTAAAATTAGTACGCCTTCTGCATCTTTAGATATCATGTTTATAGGCCTCATCTAGGCAAACCAGTAGGTAATTAATCAACTGCGTTAGTCCCTCATAAACAACAACCAGACAAGGCCTAATTCAGACTTCTCATATGAGAAATATGTGATAAAGCAGCCTTTCCCAACGCTTTAAATTTAATACAGACTACAACCAGTATTTGAGGTCAAGCTAGATAATTTGTTTCTTAAGTGAGGAGGCCTGTTTGAGCCTTTAACTGTTATGTGGTTTCCCTTTTACTGCTCCTATGTTTTTTATTTGTCGCACTAGATTTTTTTCCTATTAAAACTTTGAAAAGCTAACATCCCTTCCCTTTAGGACTAGTAGTCCCAACTGCCTCCGGGACTTATAGAATTGGTGCGGATAGTGGCATGCAATAAGTAACGAGACCATTGCGCGATTTAGTACCTTAACAGGGTGGGAAAGGGTAGACATGGATATGATGATCACGCGATAACACCACGTATATAAATTATTACCAGGTGTTGCGTGGGGTGCTCCACGTTATTTATAAACCTAGGACCCCCCCTTCTTCTTTACTTGTTCACTTCCCTTTTTCCAGAATTTTTTAAGATGTTTAGTTTCTTCAACTCTTTCACTTATTATGTACAAGCTCTTTTAATTGTCTGGTTTTTAGCACTATTTTTTCCAAAAACCTCCGCCCCTATTTCATTTCTTTGTTTGATTAGTTGTACCAATTATTTGACCCCCATTTTTCTGCACTTGTATATTCTTTAAATAATTATGAAATCACCTATTCCCAAACTTCAGCATGTTTACTTAACTTTTACACTTCCCTTTGTTTGCAATCGTTATGTGAAAGTTGTCTTGTATGTTTATTTATTGTTTACATTTAAAGTCACAATTGTAGCATGGCCGGGAACCACACTAGTGGATCTTGGGGGTGCCTAACACCTTCCCCCCAAAATAATTTCATGCCCTTACCCATTCTCTGGTTCTTCTTCTATTTTAATTTCTTAGTGTCCTAATGCACTTAATCATTAGATGGCGACTCTTCTAAATGTCAAACCCAATTCCTAAAAGGAAAAGAGTTGTCTGCCCAAATGTCATAAACCCGATTTCGCCTTAGAAAAAGGGGGAATCGACAACATGGCAACTCTGCTGGGGATATTCTTTAGGATTTTACCATTTCATTCTACTTGTGACTTTATTGCATCTTTATTACCTTTATTTAATGTCCTTATCTCTTTTCTACTACGAAATTGACTTGGCTCTTTGTTTCGTTTCTTTAATGCTTTCTTTTATTGCTTTTCTTGAATACTGCTGTAATTATGAGCAATTATTGTAATCATTATTTTATGAACGTGTAAATACGTGACACTTTATTTCATTCTTGTAATTGCATATTAAACATCATATTCCACTCGTGCAAAACAAAATACCATAGCAACGCTTATAATGAGTGGTTGCACCCTTCCGATATTATCACCTCCTAAATTTGGTAAAGGCATATTTGCGGTAAAACCAGTCGATCAGCGGTGCAGTCGACGGTTCCGTGTTTTTCCCTCTTGAGTTGTCCATTCAAGGGTACCGATCTAGCACCCCATAGAAACCTTACTCTGTTCAATTGTGCATGCGTCACTGTCAAACCTAGTTGAGTCAGTTATGCTGTCGGCATAATGACTCTTTAAGATAGTCTTGTCCAAAGTCCACTGGGTTTCCTTGGAACCCAAACAGACATTACATCGTCTGTGCATTTATTTGGAGACTTAAATGCTGCTTATGCCAATTATTGATATTTAAATAGTCGAGTCCGATGGGGGTAAGGGTCTAACACTTTGTTTTGCAGAAAATGAGGCACGAAGTCCCCAGATTCGGCATGGTAACCAACATCCACCCAAGGTTGCTAAGCTAGTGGGAAGACCTTCACTCCAGTGATCAGACTCTCATCTGCAAATATTTGGGAAATTTGCCTTCTCTTCTGTAAATCCAACCCGACAACAAAATCATAGAGGCTGTAACTCTATTCTAGGATGGCGATAGGTCTGTGTTCTGCTACGGGGACCTTAAAATGACACCTCTGCTTGAGGAAATAGAAGTACTATCTGGTATCCCATGGGAGACTCCGGGTTTGCTTATGCTAGAAAATCGCAAGGGCAGGGGTTTTCTCAAAATGATGGGACTAAAGAAGAACACAGACTTGACCTTCTTGAAGGATTCCTACATTCCTTTCAACTATCTGTACGAGAGATATGGCCATATCAAGTCCTACCTTACTTACCTAGATGAATTCGCCCTCACATCACTAGGGCATATCCACATAAGAGTCTTCGTCTTTATGTTCTGCTTTTTGGGGATGATAGTATTTCCTGTGAAGAAGGCTAGGATCCATAAGAGACTTGACTTTAATGGAAGGAATTGGCAGGAAGCCTTTTAGCATAGTACTTATGATCGTTGCGGAGATATACCGAGCCCTGGAAAATTGGCAACAAGGGGACAAATACTTTGAGGGTTTTAACTTACTACTTCAACTCTAGCTCATGGAGCACCTCCAAAGGGGTGAATATCGGCAAGATATTCTGCGCAGAGACTGGGACGATCATAGCACCTTCCATAAACCCTGGCGAATGAACTATATGCCTAACATGTTTGCCCAACCAGAAGATGCTAAAGGGTGGGTAGAGTTGTTCGAAAATCTGAAAGAGGACCAAGTGCAAAAGATGTTCGAATGGTTCCCTACTAAAGAGTTCAGTGTCCAATCTCGGGATGCACCGTTTCTTATACTCATCGGTCTGAGAGGAACTTATCCTTATGTCCCTCTCCAAGTCATGAGGCAGGCACGAAGAAAGCAGATTATACCAAGGGTCGACAAACTGAGTCACTTCAGGGCCGACTTTCAAGATGACGATAGTCCATACAAGTGCCAAGCTCAGCATATGTGGCACTACAAAATCATCATGGGAAAGGATTCCATAGAACCAGACAGGTACCATGCTGGTTATACTCCATACTATCCAAGTTGGTTGGAGGACGATCATAGTAGGTTAGGACAACCTGGGCTTGTTCGAGGTCACAGGGTCATCGACGAAAAGGCTGAAGTACAGGTTAAGTACAACCAATTGCCTAAGAGGATTCGGGAATGCGAAAATGAGCACCAGGAAATTCAAGAAGCCCATCAAAGCTGATTGAAGAATGGAAAGATATGGTTGTCAGCTTCAACAAGTGACTGGGGTATTTGGAGCGGGGTTTAGTGGAGCTAGAAAGGAAGTTCATCCAGAGGATTGAAAATTGCCAGAATGCTTAGGGAAACGAAGGAGGACACTTGTCTAGAGCCTACTTGCTGCTAGGACTACGTGAGATAGTGAAGCTATTCGATGAAGCTAAACATGCCGAGTCTAGGGAAGGTCCTTCGGGGATCAAGTAGTTAGGAGTCTTTTCTTTGCTTTAAATGTAATAAGGCCAATGGCCATTAGTGACATTTTATTTTCTGCTAGTTTAGTGTCGTTTTGGGATTTGTCTTACTTTTATCAATAAAATGAGGCATTTAGCATTATAAGTTCTCCAAATCGACTTGTCGCTAGGCCTACCTCGAGCACAATGAGGCTCCCAAATTAGGACACAATTTATATTCTTGCACTATATGTTTAAATATTGCAGTGTATTCTTCTCACGATCCTCACTAATGTGTTACCTTTTTGTTTACTTTTTGTTTTATTCCCCTTCCCCAAAGGTTAGTTCGTGCACTTTGGCCTCGTCATCTTACTCCACAAGATATAAGGGCCCTCCACCTCCTCCTACTCCAAGTCCTTTCAGAAATAAGAAAAAGGAAAGAATGGAAGACTTGAGCAACATCAGAAAGGAGAACTCAGTTGAAAAGGTAGAGGCTCCTCAGGGTATTCCGGTTTCCAAGGAAAGTGCCTCCTAGCTCGAACAAAAGTTATTGAAATTTCTGGAAGAACTGGACCAAATTCGGAACTTGGCAAGCTTTTCATTTTCCCTCACTACCCCAGATGTAAACTTCCCCAACACTTAAAATCCCACACCACCACAAAACATCCCAAAACCACAAAACCAACCCGCTCCCCATCACCACTGCAACACATGCCACACTTCAAGCAACACCCCACTACTTATCCCTGAACCACTAAACTTCACAAATGATCATCACCACAATACCCCCATCTATGTGGAAACCATACCACACCCCATTAAGCCTGCCTCGAGCACACCTGAGTCTGATGACAAAGACTCTCTTATCAGGAATCTGGCTACAGAACTCAAGAAGCTGATTAGCCGAGTTTAGGGTGTTGAAGGAAGCAAGGGGATCGAGGGACTGAATTACGAAGACCTTTGCATTCAACAAGATGTTGAACTACCCGAGGGGTACAGACCTCCCAAGTTGAAATATTTGATGGCACCGGGGATCCCAGAGTTCATTTGAGGACATACTGCAAAAAGCTGGTTTGAGTAGGAAAAGATTCGCATGAAGCTCTTTATGAGAAGTCTGAAAGGGGATGCTCTATCTTGGTACATTAGCCAAGACCCAAAGAAGTGGTCAAACGGGGTAAGTATGGCATCCAATTTCATGGACAGGTTCAGATTCAACACGGAAAATGCACCAAATATGTTCTACATCAAAAACATAAAGAAGAAACCTACAGAGACATTCCGCGAGTATGCTACTCGTTGGAGATCGGAAGCTTCCAAGGTCAGGCCGGCTTTAGAATAAGGGTAAATGAATAGGTTTTTCATTCGGGCTCAAGACCCACAGTACTATGAAAGGTTGTTGATTGAAGGCCAAAAATTTTCCGACCTCATCAAGCTAGGGGACAGGATCGAGGAAGGTATTAAAAGTGGTATGGTCACTAACTTTGAAGCATTACAGCCTACCAACAAGGCTCTACAGTCTAGTGGCATGTCAAAGAAAAGGGATGTGAGTGTCGTGATGGTTTTACAGAGAACAAAATCCCCAATAAAATATCAAACCTACCCAATACCCCCTCTTACATATCAACCTACCTCAAATTACCAAGCACATTTTCCTTCTTACTAAGCTCCACCACCTACTTACCAATCATCTCCACCTCCCGCATATCAGCCTACTTCACCCAAATACTCCCAACCCGCACACGTCTACCAAGCCTACAACATCCAACAAGCCTACTATCAATTACCTCCCCCTCACTAAAATTTTCCTAGACCCTGACCAAACTTCGACCGCAGACCTCCGAAATAATACACTGCCATTGCCGAACCAATCAACCAGTTGTATGAAAGGCTTAAAGCTATGGGTTACGTCACCCCTATCCCTGCCATAACCCCAGAAAATCCTTCCCAATGGGTCGACCCAAACAAAATATGTGCATACCATTCCGGCATGAAGAGGAATACCATTGATGAATGCCACCCTCTAAAAGATAAGATCCAAGCTTTGATTGACAACAAGATCATTGTGGTAAAGGAGCCTGCTCCAAATGTCCGTAACAACCCTCTACCAGACCACAAGGGTGGAGGTGTTCACATGATTGAGATAGAAGATGATTGGGACCCCAAAGGATCGATCGGATTGATCGTTGAAGGTGACGAGCCAAAGAAACCAACAGTCACACTTAATCCGATTGCAGTCCAGATCCAGCCTTCTGGAGACGCTGAAGTGAACATGTCCATACAACTTGATATTGAAACACCATCTTCTACAAAAATTCCAAGGTCGATTGAGGTCGAGTTTGGGTCCCCAAAGGCACCTACGCCATTTGAAGTTGCTATGTTACCTTCCAAAGACAGGGTACCCATTCCGGTAGCAATGTCAGCCATAGTGCCATTCCATACGAAGGTCATCCCTTGGGATTATACAGCCGAGGCAAGGAGAAAAGGGAAAGCCAAAATCAGAGAAGCAGTTGCGGCACAGGGCATGACAAGAACCGACAGGGTTTATACTCCGAAACATTTAGTTGAATCGAGTAAGCAGGCCTCTGCATGGCCGACCGAAACTAGGCCCGATGATCTCTGGAGGAAGATACAAGCAAAGGAGTACTCATTCATTGATCAATTGAATAAAACACTGGCACAGATCTCCATCCTAGCTCTGCTGCAAAGCTCTGACGCACATAAGAATGCCTTATTGAAGGTGCTGAGCGAGACATATGAACCAGAAACATAACTGGAGGAGAAATGGCAAACATGGTAGAGCAAGTATTTGAGAGTCACAAAATCACTTTCCACGAAGATTAGTTGCCATCGGAAGTTTTGAGCCACAACAAGGCGTTGCACATCACTGTGCAATGCGAGGATTATTTCATCACCAGGATTCTGATTGAGGGAGGGTCCAGCCTCAATATTTGTCCATTGGTGACTCTCGGAACATTGGGAAAGAGCCTGCATGAGATCAAGGATGGAGCCATCAGTGTCAAAGCTTTCGATGGTTCCCAAAGATCCACTATTGGGGAAATCAGTTTGTGTCTTCAAATGGAACCTACTTGGTTCGATATCAACTTTCAACTAATAGACATCCCATCATCTTACAACTTGCTATTGGGACGGCCCTGGATCCATGCTGTTAGGGTTGTGGCATCAACCCTACATCAGGCAGTGAAGTTTGAGTGGAATCACCAAAAGGTGATTATTCATGGCGATAGTAGCAATCCCATATACAGTCGCAAGACCATCCCACCAATTGGAGGAAGAAGAAAGATAGGTGGAGAAACCTACCACCACATTGAGCGAGTCAACGCCATGGACAAGGACAAATGGTGGGATAACAAAATCTAAACCATATTGAACTGGTGCGAGCATGAACCTGGCAAAGGACTTGGCAAGAATCTCCAAGTAATCCCTAAGCCTATCAAGCTTAAGAAGCGTGGCACTACCTTCAGATTGGGATATGAGTATACCTGGGAAGAATTCAAGGATTGGTCGTCACCCTGGCGTAGCCCTTAATATCCATTGGAGCAGCCGATATCCCATCCGGAATAGACTTTTCAACTAACAAAATTCATCTATAGGTCAAAAGAAGAGGAAGCATTAACAGCAATGAGGAATTTGTTCTTAGAAGAGGATGATATGGACTGTTATGTCATTTTTGAGGAGGAGGGGGAAGGAAGGCCCTTCTATACAGGATGTACGCAGAGGAGCACGCCTCAACAACTGAACTGTCAGAACTACCAAAGCCCGGGGTAACAAGGCTGAACAAAGCACCACACATTATTTTGCTCTACTAGTTAATTTTCCTTTCGCATTTTTATTTTTTGCAAGAAAGAGCTCCAATGTTCAAAACACTTATGGAATTTATTATATTATTTCAATTTTCTTACAAATCCCTCTATTATTATTTCCTCTCATTACTTTACATAAACAACATCACTATTACTTATCTTGATGAACCAACGATTGTGACATGCAACGAGACAACGTGACAAACGGACATAGATTTAGAAGACGATGATATACCGGAAGAGATCGTTAAAGAGGTTTAGACTTTTGAGAACAGACCTAAGTCTAACCTGGACGAGACTAAGATCGTCAATTTGAGAGATGTAGAAAACATCAAAGAGACACGAGTCAGCGTTCATTTGTCACCGTCTGAAAAGGAAGAGTATACGGAATGTCTAAGGGAATATGTGGACATATTCGCATGGTCATATGACGGCATGACTAGTCTAAGCACGTCCATTTTGGCTCACAAATTACCGACTGATCCGGCATGTCAGAAAGTTCAAGCCAGACATGAGTTTTAATATCAAAGAAGAAGTCACTAAGCAGGTCAAAGCTAAGGTCCTGAGGGTAGTAAAGTACCCAACATGGCTATCCAATATTGTGCCAGTACCGAAGAAGGATGGGAAGGTCAGAATCTGCGTCGACTATCAGGATCTCAACCGGGCCAGTCCGAAAGTTGACTTCCCCTTGCCAAATATACATATCTTGATTGACAACTCCGCCAAGCATGAGCTGCAGACTTGATTTTCCATGTAGATGATGTCATCATCAAGTCTAAGAAAGCCGCTGACCACATGGAAGATTTGAGGAAATTCTTCAACAGACTGAGAAGGTACAACCTAAAACTGAATCCCGCCAAATGTGTATTTGGCGTTCAAGCTAGAAAACTGCTCCGGTTTATTGTGAGCCACTGAGGAATAGAATTGGATCCATCAAAGGTCAAAGCTATTCAGGAATTACCACCGACGAAGAAAAAAAAAGAGGTTATGAGTTTCTTGGGAAGACATAACTATATCAGCTGGTTCATAGCTCAGTCCACTTTCATTTGTGAGCCAATCTTTATGATGTTAAAGAAGGATGCCTCTGCTAAATGGACCGATGACTGTCAGAAAGCCTTCGACTGAATCAAGAAATACTTGTCAACACCACCAGTTTTGGTCCCGCCTGAGCAAGGAAGACCTCTATTACTCTACCTTGCCGTATTGGATGGAGCATTCGATTGTGTTCTGGGGCAGCATGATGAAACGGGGAGAAAGGAGCAGGCCATCTACTATCTTAGCAAGAAGTTCACCCCGTATGAGGCCCGATATTCTTTGTTAGAACGCACTTGTTGTGCTCTAACTTGGGTAGCTCAGAAGCTGAGGCACTAATTTTGTGCCTATACCACATATCTCATATCAAGAATGGATCCGCTAAAGTATATCTTTCAAAAGCCCATGCCCACTGGAAAGCTGGCCAAGTGGCAGATCCTGTTAAGTGAATTTGACATTGTCTATGTGACTTAGAAAGCAATCAAGGGACAAGCATTGGAAGATCACCACGCTGAAAACCCTGTGGATGGAGAATACGAGCCTCTAAAGATGTATTTTCCTGACGAAGAGGTATCCTTTATAGGAGAAGACATTGCAAAATCCTGTGACGGTTGGAGGATGTTTCTCGATGGAGCAGCAAACTTCAAAGGAGTTGACATAGGAGCAGTCCTAGTATCAGAAACCGGCCAGCATTATCCGGTATCTGCCAAGCTCAGGTCCTCATGCACCAACAAAATGGCTGAGTATGAAGCCTGCCTCTTAGGGCTCAAAATGGCCATTGACATGAATATCCAAGAGTTGCTATTAATTGGGGATTCAGACCTGCTTATACATCAGGTTTGAGAAGATTGGGCAACTAAGAATTCCAAGATACTCCCATATTTGCATCATGTACAGGAGATGATGAAGAGGTTCACAAAGACAGAGTTCCGGTATGTCCCCAGAATCCAGAATGAGTTTGCCGACACGCTGGCAACGCTATCATCCATGATCCAACATCCAGATAAAAATTTCATACATCCTATTCCGGTAAAAATTCATGACCAACCAGCTTACTGTGCTCATTTGGAAGAAGAGGCAGATGGAAAACCTTGGTTTCACGATATTAAGGAATATTTGGCAAAAGAAGAATACCCAGAGCTTGCAAATCCCACTCAAAAGCGCACACTCCAGAGATTATCTAACAATTTCTTTCATAGCGGAGGAATCCTATATAGGAGGACTCCTAATTTGGGATTACTAAGGTGTGTCGATGTAAAGGAAGCATCTAAACTGTCAGAAGAAATCCATGCCGGAACCTGCGGTCCACATATGAACGGTTTTGTCTTAGCCAAGACGATACTCCGGGCAGGTTATTTTTGGATGAATATGGAAACGGACTGCATCCAGTATGTTTGAAAGTGCCATTGTTGTTAGATACATGCAGATATGATAAAGGTGCCTCCAAACGAGCTTACTGCAACAAGCTCGCCCTGGTCGTTCATCACTTGGGGAATGAATGTCATCGGACCTATCGAGCATGCCGCATCAAATGGGCACATGTTCATTCTAGTGGAAATTGATTATTTCACCAAATGCGTCGAAGCAGCTTCTTACAAGGCAGTGACTAAGAAAGTCGTGGCAAACTTTGTCCGCGACCGCATTGTTTGTCGATTTGGAATTCCATAGTCAATCATCACTGATAATGATTCCAATCTCAACATTGACTTGATGAAGGCCATTGCGAAACCTTCAGGATCAAACACAAGAATTCTATGACTTACAGACCTCAGATGAATGTAGTTGTAGAAGTCGCTAATAAGAATATCAAGAAGATACTAAGGAAAATGATAGAAAACCATAAAAAGTGGGCATGAGAAGCTATTATTTTTTTATTGGGGTACCGCACCACAGTTCGCACATCAACTGGGGCAACTCCCTATATCTTGGTTTATGGTACAGAGGCAATCATTCCCGCCGAGGTAGAAATTCCTTCATTGAGAGTCATACAGGAAGTAGAACTCGATGACGCAGAATGGGTAAAGAGTCGCTACGGGTAGTTAGCACTCATAGATGCAAAAAGAATGAATGCAGTTTGTCAGGGTCAACTTTATCAGAACAGAATGTCCAGAGCATTCAACAAAAGAGTCAAGCCAAGACAATTCACGTCAGGACAGCTGGTATTGAAGAAAATCTTTCCATATCAAGATGAAGCCAAAGGAAAATTCTCTCCCAACTGGCAGGTTCCGTACATGGTTCACCAGGTTCTAACAGGAGGAGCCCTCACACTTGCAGAAACGGACGGAGAAGTTTGGCCAGAACCAATCAACTCAGATGCAGTCAAGCGTTACTATATGTAATCCTATGTTGTAATATATGATGTAATTTGAACTACGTCTGACCTGATTCCCATTTAAGAGGGGATACGTAGGCAGCCTTATGGGTTCGGTCACAATTCAATAAAATTTTCATTTCCCCCGATATTGAAAACTGGGGCGGAATTTTGAGGAGGACCCTCAAAATTTCGAAGTTGATTTCAGCCATTTAATGCAAGCAGCCGTCAGAAGCAGCAACCCAGTAAACTGGGCAGAATTTTAAGGAGGACCCTCAAAATTCCAGAGCGAGAAAGGTTGCAATGTCTTAAACCGCATCGCAGTCATCGGTTCATCTAAAGAAAAATTATTTCTCAATCATACTTTTATGTTATACTTTAACAAATCATGCATAGCTATTATCAAATTGATTTGTTTAGCGACGCTACCCCAATGATACATAGCATCACTGAAAACAGAGCCAAGCAGGACAAGCAAAGTCCACAGGGAATACGAACTAACCTTCCTCCTCTACAAAACTCACAATTTTTCTTTGGATGCAGGCACCCAAGTCGCAGATCATCAAGTATATTTATACGCTCATACTTTTTAGGGATGCAACCTTCGGAACCATCACACCTACTCATAATTGCTATCCGTACATGATATCCCCAGTAGCCACAATATCGGAACCAGTAATCAGCTAAGATATTTTACTACCATTCATCTTTTACTTTTCTGCATTGCATAAGGCTACTATTCTGCCTTCCGAGGTTAAGCTCTACCTCCACCTGCATTTTTTGTATTGCATAAGGCTACTATTCTGCCTTTAGAGTTAAGCTCTACCTCCACCTGCATTTTTTACATTGCACAAGGCTACTATTCGGCCTTCTAAGGTTAAGATCTACCCTCCATCTGCATTTTTTGCATTGCGAAAGGCTACTATTCTGCCTTCCAAGGTTAAGGTCTTCCTCCATCTGCATTTTATGCATTGCATAAGGCTACCATTCTACCTCCCGAGGGTAAGCTCTACCTCCATCTACATTTTTCACATTGTATAAAGCTACCATTCTGCCTTCCAAGGTTAAGCTCTACCTCCATCTGCATGGCTGAAATAACGCCACCTTTATTTAGATTCTGCATCGACTGAAATATCGCCACTTCATTTAAATCGTGCATCGGCTAAAAGATCACCATTTTATATCCGTTTTGCATGGCTGAATTATCGCCATTTCATTTAAATCCTGCATCAGCTGAAACATCGCCATTTTTAATTATGCCTTGCATTGGTTGAAATATCGCCACTTCATTTAAATCTGGCATCGGCTAAAGGATTGCCACCATCATTTACTTTTGCATCGGCTGAAATATCTCCACTTTATTTAAATCCTGCATCGGCTAAAAGATCGCCATTCATATTTATGCTTTACATTGGATGAAATATTGCCACTTTATTTAAGTCTTGCATTGGCTGAAAGATCGCCAAATCCTGCATTTCATGGGCTGAAAGATCGCCAAATTTTCCAAGGGCCTCATTGTTCAGAGGCACCATTTTCATAGCCCGAGAACGTCATGCCATGGCCTGAGGACCCCACTTTCTCTCTCCATAGCATTATTCAAAGGCATCATGGTTCGGAGGCATCATTCCCATAGCCCGAGAACATCATTTCATAGCCTGTGAATCCCATGTTATATGTTTCATGGCCTAGGACATCATAGTCCGAGGAGGTCATCCTAACCGTCCAAAGACAACATTCATGGTCCCACGGGAACTTGCATTATGTTTAAATTTATGCACAACATAAGCGCTCGTGTTGTTATTTGCAGGTAAACCGGCTAGCAACGGCCGTATTAGTAGGAGCGATTCAGCTCCAATTTCCGCAGCCCTGTTAAACTCATAATAACACTACCTCAACCTGAATATCTCGTATGTTCTTGAAAAATCTCCATCGGCATATTCCGCCGACGGATCCCGAACTACATATGGCCTGATTTATGTAAGATCATGGATATGTAGGCAGCTCAGGAACTAGAGCTCAGCCAAAATTCTTCAAATCATTTCATTCGGTCAAAATTGGCCATCATATCTTTACCCGACAACTCTTTCATCCTTCCCGGGTAAAGAGGGGCAGCTGTTGATACCCAATTTTTTCCTATATATTTTTAAATACCCAATACTTTCAAAATAGCATGTAAATGCATATATAAGCATGCTCAAGAGCTTTGGTATTTTTTCTTAATTTTTAAAGACTTTAAAATCAATTTATTGTCTATTTTACCAGTACAAAATCCAATAATTATCCCCAGGATTATTATTTTGATGAAGAATTTATTTTTTTCTCATATTTATACCAAAATATAATAAATGTGATTTTTGTATATTTTTAGAAATTTATTTGGTATATAAAAGACTAAATTGCATATAACTACAATTATAGCCTACTTTAAGATTAATAGCATTTTATAATTGTAAAATTAGTCCCAGTATTTTTAAATTGATATTTGTATGTTATTTGTTGGCTCAGTACTATTAATTTGATCCAGTTCGTTGATCATTTTGATTAACGACCATAATTCCCCCTTTCCCTTTTTAATTTTCAAACCCCCCCAACTTAATTCATTTCGTCTGAGACGCCGCCTTTGAACCCCTTCGTCTCTCAAACTCTCAAACCCTCCTGGAACCCTAATCGTCTCCCACCTTATTTCACCGTGTTTCCATCGGAATCCATGGTGTCTCAGACCGTGGATGGCCTGTACTCACCCTTTCTCACCATTAGACATAAGCTATTCAAGACTGTGAAGCTTGACTTCAATGGTTCTCTTCAAGACCTTATCAAATTTGTAGATCTATGGCGTCTCCGGCCATTGGTCGGTCGTATTCAAGCAATATGAACCTTTACGACTCAAGATCGGACATGTTTCCAAGCCTTTATCACTTCTAGGGTTTCTTCAAAAATCTAAGCTATTCGAGGTTCTTTCACCGTTATTTGCTTAGATCGATACTGTATCTATATTTTTCTTGCCATCTAAAGTGTTTTCCTCAAAAGTTTCTTTTCAAAATCATCTCTTTTCGATTTTAGGGTTTCTTAAAGGATTTTTGGAAAAATCTTTCTGATTTTTCTTCTTCTTTACTTTATGTGTGTTTGTCTATACCCTGTTCATGTGATTTCCTTTTATTATGCATATACTGTCTTTGACCTTTTTTTTACTATGCATGCTACTCATGTTAATCATTGCTATGTTTTCTTTACTCTTTTACTATATATGTTTACCGTTAAGTTATTTGATTTTATTTACTGGACTCTGTTCATGTTCTTGCATGCTTCATCTGCTTGTGTTCAAGTTCGTATTATCTCCTTCTTCTGAACTTATTTAGGTTCCGAGTTTTCTCAAATGTGTTCTTCATAATTTTTCTTCCTTTGTCATTCATACATTCTATCATATCTGTTTTGTTAAGACTCAAAAACAAATGGTTTGTTTCCTCATCTCTATGGCTGATTCAATTCGAAACCCTAGGATTTGAGGTTTTCTTGGCAATTTTGGTTTTTGTGTTTGAATTAGGGTTCCAGTTTGGGACCCTGAACTCTCAGAGTCATTGTGAGTCTACAAATTGTACTTGTACCCCTTTTGCTTATGATTCTGAATTTTTCTTTGATTAGACTCTCTTATAAATAACTTGACAATCCCTTGTTGATTCACATTTGTGTGCTTTTATATATAAGGACTCCGCTTTCAAAAGGTTTTTCCAACTACTAAATTATTCTGAATTCCTTTAATTGTGTTTACTTGATTGTTACTGTTTTCCCTAATTGAACCTTTATTTACCCCTTTCTTGACTTGATTCATTCGAGTAAAAGTCTGAAACTTTGATTTTATTAGTTGATTCCCTTTCCTTTTTTACAAAGCGTGTACTATTGGTTTGTTGCCTTAAATAGATTCTATGTACTTACCCTTTATTATACTGCTAGGAAAATATTTTTTCAAATCCCTTTCCTTAATTGTATTCTACCCGTTGGAAATCAAATCCCTTAACCGAAGGAAAATTCTATGTGATTGATTGCAAACTATTTTCTTACCTTTCTGACTTGCTTCTCTGCACTATAAAAGGGACTACCCTCCTGCTCTTTTGAGTACACTTCGAGTTCAATACCTCAACTTTTACTTTCAACTTACACACTTACAGTACTGCTTTGAGTACAATACTCTCTCAACACTCTGCTTTTCTGAGATCTTTTGGGACTGATTGCTTACAAATTGGCTTTTCAAGACTACTGTTTCTTTTTACCTGTTTTTCTTGAAACTGGTATGTCTGATTTAATTTTTCTACCTCACCTTTGTGTGTTTACTTTATAGCTTCAGCATTCTTGTTTACTCTGCTATTCATGTTCAGTGATTAAACTATGTATGTTCTTTCCTTGCATTTGTTTCTACTGTAAATCCCTACCCCATATTCCCCTCTATGTGTCTGAGTTAAAGTTTTGGCCTGGCAGTATCCAAATTACTGCTTAGGTTTGAACTTGATCTTCAATGGATCCTAACTCCTAAGAGTTGGCTAACAGGTTGGTCAGGGGGTTGCCAGCATTCCTGATTGCTGGGCATGTCCACTAGCCTCCCCTCGACTCCCTAATTCCCCCCTCTATTGCACTTACACTTACTCTTAGACTCTAAGTTCTGCCCCCCCCCCCTCCTATGAGCCTTGCTTTGGGACCTTGAGTTCCCTCTGAACTTGGACATTTGAGGGCTGGCCCTTCCACACTGCACTATAATCTCATTCTGCAATGTATTTGGGTGTACGCACTGCCTGGGGTTCATGAAGCCCCTTGGAACTTTGACACACACAAAAGATAAGAAAGGCTTTGGAAATCTGATCTTTGGAAGTTGGTTTATCTCATATTGTTAGACCTTGAGTCTGAATTAGTCTATTTGGTTGTAGCTTGAATTTCTGATGTAATTTTTTTCATCCTTCTTGATTCATTCGGGTCTGTAATAATTTGTAATAACTATAGGGCTCTAGTAAAAAATGGGAGGGTCATTTATGTATGAATATGGGTAGACAGCACACTTATAGGGATTACTATTTACAAATTCTGCATTCATGCATAATATATAGAATTCCTGCCCATAAGTTTCTGCATAGACAAATCATGTACAAGTTTCCGCGCTTACGCATTTAGAAATCCTGCCTAAAGTTTGTTCATTACTGCATATAGAAATCCTGCCTATAAGATTGTTTCATTACTAGAAACCATGCCTATAAGTTTCTGAATATAGAAATCATACTTATAGTTTGTTTCTGCACCTCTACATATATGTCGGTCATTAGGCAAATAATCATAGGTTTAACAATAACCAGCCTCATTCTAGATGCCATGTCAATAGGACTCCTGCACTTACATAGTCATCTTAAAACCAACAACGCTTAGAAATTATATCTGTATGATGTAATCAATTGAATCAGCTTCGTCTATTTCATCTATGAGTTTAAAATCAGTAGTAAGGTCGTTTAAAATCTGCAGAACCTTTGTTTATAAAACCAGTAACCTTTCTTTAAAATTAGTACGCCTTCTGCATCGTTATATATCATGTTTATAGGCCTCATCTAGGCAAACCAGTAGGTAATTAATCAACTGCATCAGTCCCTGATAAACTACAACTAGACAAGGCCGAATTCAGACTTCTCATCTAAGAAATATGTGATAAAGCAGCCTGTCCCAACGCTTTAAATTTAATTCAGACTATAACCAGTATTTGAAGTCATGCTAGATAATTTGTTTCTTTAAGTGAGGAGGCATGTTTGAGCCTTTAACTGTTATGTATTTTCCCTTTTACTGCTCCTATGTGTTGTATTTGTCGCACTAGATTTTTGTCCTTTTAAAACTTTGAAAAGCCAATATCCCTTCCCTTTAGGACTAGTAGTCCCAACTGCCTTCGGTACTGATAGGATTGGGGCGGATAGTAGCGTGCAATAAGTAACGAGACCATTCCGCGAGTTAGTACCTTAATAGGGTAGGAAAGGGTAGACATGGATATGATGAACACACGATAACATCACGTGTATAAATGGTTACCGGGTGTTGCATGGGGTGATCTATGTTATTTATAAACCTAGGACCCCCCTTCTTCTTTACTTGTTCACCTCCCTTTTTCCAGAATTTTTAAGATGTTTAGTTTCTTTAGATCTTTCACTTATGACGCACAAGCTCTTTTAATTGTCAGGTTTTCAGCACTGTTTTCTTCCAAAAACCTTCGCCCCTATTTCATTCCTTTGTTTGATTATTTGACCCCTATTTTTCTGCACTTGTATATTCTTTAAATAATTATGAAATTGCCTATTCCCAAACTTCATCATGTTTACTTAACTTTTACACTTCCCTTTGTTTGCAATCGTTATGTGAAAGTTGTCTTGTATATTTATTTGTTGTTTACATTTAAAGTTGCAATTGTAGCACGGCTGGGAACCACACTAGTGGATCTTGGGGGGTGCCTAACACCTTCCCCCCGAGATAATTTCAAGCCCTTACCCATTCTCTGTTCCTTCTTCTCTTTTAATTTCTTAGTGTCCTAATACACTTAATCATTAGGTGGCGACTCTTCTAAATGTCAAACCCAATTCTCAAAAGGAAAAGATTGCCGCCCAAATGTCATAAACCCGCTTTCGCCTAAAAAAGGGGGCCATCGACAGCAGAAACTAGTCCCATAAACCCCCAAAGTCAATGACACATGCGTGCAACATGTCCTCCAATATCTGAATAGTATGCTTGAACTACCTGTCCGTCTGAGAGTGAAAAGTTGTGCTCAACGCAATCTGAGTACCCAAGCTTCGCTGCACGGGCCTCCAAAATTGCGATGTAAACTAAGTACCTCTATCTAAAATGATGGAAACCGGGACACCATGCAGACGAACAGTCTCTCTGATATAAATCTCAGCTAACCACTCTGAAGAATAGGTAGTACACACAGGAATGAAGTGCACAGACTTGGTCAATAAGTCCACAATTACCTGAATTGCATCAAACTTCCTCAAAGTCCGTGGGAGACAAACTACGAAATCTATGGTTATCGGCTCCCACTTCCACTCTGGAATCTCTATCTGCTGAAGAGGGCCACCCAGTCTCTGATGCTCATTTCACCTCTTGACCATTGAGACACCGAGCTACAAACCACACTATATCTTTCTTCATTCTCCTCCACCAATAGTACTTCCTCAAATCCTGGTACATCTTCGTGGCACCCGGATAGATAGAATACCACGAGCTATGGGCCTTCTCCAAAATCAACTCTCGAAGCACATCTACATTGGGCACGTATATCTGTCTCTGCATCCTCAATACCCCGTCATCACCAATAGTCACAAATCTGGCATCATCATGCAGAACCTTATCCTTGAGGACAAGCAAATGAGGATCATCATATTGGTGCTCCCTGAAACGATCAAACAAGGAAGACCGAGAAAACTACACAAGCTAGGATCCGACTGGGCTCCGAAATATCTAACCTCACAAATCGATTGGACATAGCCCAAACATAACCGTCAAGAGGTCTCTCCCCAACAAGAATAAATGCAAGACTACCTATACTCACCGCCTTCTTACTCAAGGCATCGGCCACTATATTGGCCTTTCCTAGATGGTACAAATTAGTAATATCATAGTCCTTCAGCAGCTCTAACCATCTCCGCTGCCTCAAATTGAGATCCCTATGTTTGAAAAAGTGCTGGAGGCTACGATGATCAATAAACACCTCACAAGACACACCACAGAGATAATGCCTCCAAATCTTAAACGGGTGAATAATGGCAGCCAACTTCAAATCATAAACATGGTAGTTTTTATCATGAGGCTTCAACTAACGAGAAGCATAAGCAATCACTCTACCTTCCTATATCAAAAGCAATAATATGTGGTCTGACAGGAGTGCATAGAAACGGACTTGACAGCCACCTGATCAGCCTCCCCCACTAGGGTGACCCCTAGCTGACTGTCCTCCACCTCAAGCTGGCTGGGCAAGTGGGGAAATAACTAGTGCTGAAGTCAGTGGCTGACTCCTCTGCTAGGATTAACCTCCCATAAGACAGGGACAAATTCTCTTGATATGACCTAAATCTCTATAGTAAAAGTAGCCTCTCCTGGCAAATGGTGGTGGGAATTGAAGGGAGCCCCGAACACCGGGATACCACTAGAAGAACCAGGCATAGATGAGCCCTGAACTGATGGTGTATGAGCCGAACTCTAAGCTGGAAGAGCATTGAGAGAATAGTGGCCCTGTTGCGAACTGTGAGAACCATGACCCGATGATCCACTAAGGTGACCCGGACGAGCTTATTGAGAATGTCTTAATGGACGGTCTCTATCGTACCAAAACTGACCTCCAGGAGGAACACCACCAAAACTACCAGATCCCCAACTGACTCTATCTCCCGAGCAATGTCAATCACCTCCTCAAAAGAAGAACCAAACACCCTCTCTCTGGTTATAAGAATATGTAGCTGATATGTAAGGCCATCCACGAACCTCCTAATCCTCTCCCTATCTGTAGGAACTAACCAAACTACATGATGAGATAACTCAGAAAACCTTATCTCATACTGCTCAAACTGTTTGCACATCTCCTCTCTGCGGGAATATGGCACATTTTTCTCTAGAAAGAGAACGAAGAACTACTGCCAGGTAAGGGACACTACACCAATAGGCCTACGCCTCTCATACGCCTCTCACAAAGTAAAGGCAACTCCAGAGAACTAAAACGTAGTGAACGAGACCCTACAGGTCTCCAGAATACCCGGTGTATGAAGAATCCACTAATACCTGTCCAAGAAACCCTAGGCATCTTTACCCTCTGTGCCACTAAAAGTAGGAGGTTGAAGTCTACCATACCTCTCCAATCTACGCAGCTCGTCATCAGGCATGACTCGAACAACATAATCCTGAGCAAGTGCAACCGGCTAGGCTGGTAGTGCCTCCGGTGTCTGTATTTCCTGAACAACCTACTCAGGTGTATGGGCGGCGGGAGTCTGAGTGCCTCCTCCGGGCCCGAAAAATGTCGTGCCCCCTTTTTCCTTCATGTAGTCCGGGTTTCAAAATTTTGGTAACAACTCATTTCTTTTTGAGAATTGGGTATAGATTTGAAGAGTCGCCACCTAACGCATTTAAGGTGTGTTAGGGCACCTAAAACAAATAACTTATAAACTGATATGCATTACCAGAGATTGGGTAAGGGCTCAAAATAACCTTGAGGGGAAGGTATTAGGCACCCCTCGAGGTCCACAATGGCGGGTCCCATCCAAACTTGAATTAGGTGAATTACTCTTATAAGAAAACAAAGCAATTTACACAAATAGACATTACGTTTAAAATAAGGGGTAAAAGAGGTCCTAGGTTTTTTAGCCTATAGGATCACTTCTGTGCATTGCTTGGTAATCGTCCTCAAGTTAGGGTGCTACACATAGCATTAGCACATAGGTCATCATATCCTTTACTACCCGATTACCCTCCCATTAACGGTTATATAAGCGATTCTAATTAAACGTACTATATGCGTGCATTACCCGTACCTTACTTATGGTCTTAGTGGTATTTAGGACTTCTAATTAAGGTGGATCTAGACTCTCCTATACAGCTTAAAAGGAGAAAATATAAGTGACAAACAAAACAAATAAGACTATCCGATAAAGGGATAGTTAAAGGCTCACATTTTACCTCCACAAATAAGAAGGCAATTACATGTCTCAAACAACAGTATTTCAGACACTTTAAAAGTCCTGTAGCAGGATATCTAGGTGAGCATAAAGTAGAACATATGCAGTGTTTTTATTAAAGCGAGGCAGAAGGTACTTAATCAGTTGTCTACTAATTTTAGGACTAGCTATACCTGGGCAGTTCACAAATAGTTAAACAAAGCACAATTTTACAATTTCAAGATTCTAGTCGTCCTACAGGCTTGCCTAGGCGTGGATCAGAGATGTCCTATAAACATGATATATAATCGTTAATCAGAATCACAATAACCTAGTAAACAATTTTAAGTAGGAAGTTTGGTTCATTAGGTCTTATAGGCATGTTGTCTAGGTGCTGAAAACAATCACAAACGTTACAGAACTAATTTTATATATAAGTCTGATATCTAGGTGTTGGGATTGCTTTATACATATTTCCTAAAGGTATGATTACTGCTGAAAAAACTAATTTTATACGATTTGATTGCCGGTATGATATCAAGGTGAGTGAAATAAAAGTCCTGGAACATGGTTTCTAATGCACATAGGAGAGTTTATGAACATGATTGTTAATGCTGTATTAACAACAACCTAGATACAGGATTTCTAGCGCTGATATGAACATGCATAACTAGAGATTTGGAGCAAATAACATGATGAACCCATAAGCATGTTTTCTAATGCATACAACAACCTATAGGCATGGTTTCTAATGCAGGTGGATAATCATAACATCCTAAGAGCATGATTTCTACCTGATTTACCCACAAAACATATATAAATGTCCCATCTATTTTACTAATATCCCCAATATCTGTTTTACAAGAATTGTTATTATAGACCAAAGATGAATGAATTACAAAAATGAGACTGCTAAACTTTAGGGAGCCTGGATAGACCCAAAAAATAAACCTAAAAAAACCAGGCCTTCAACCAAGTATGAACATGCCAATATTCTCATATTGCACCCAATGATATGCTGGTGTGTCAAAGTTCCCAAGGGCTTCAGGGACCCTGGGCAATGCTCACACCAAAAAAACATTAAAAAAAAGAAGCCTTTTTGTGAGCAAGTTTTGGAGAGCCAGCCCTAGTGTGTCAAAGTTCAGAGGAGTCTCATGGGCTCCTAGGCAATGCTCACACTGGAGAGGCAGGACCCTAGGTGTTATAAGAGTAGCAATTGAAAACAGGAGATAGTTTTAAGAAAATAGCTTTGGATTTTCAGGAGGTAAGGATCATACAAAGTCATTTAACACTTATAAAAAAAATCCAGCAGTAGACAGAAGCAGGATCACTTCAAGCAAGGTTTCAACTTAGTTTATTAGTTGTTACTAGGTGAGTATGCCGATAGACACTAAACAAAGACATGGCATGCTGGGATCAATCAAACAGTCATATACAAAAGGGTAGCAGGGATTGCGAGCATGGAAGTTATTAGTTTGTTAGGGGTGAACACTTAAAACAGGGCAGGAAACATGCCAGTTGAGAAACAAGTAGACATAGGTCTAAGAGTAGCAATTGAAAACATGAGATAGTTTTAATAAAATAGCTTTGGATTTTCAGGAGGTAAGGAGCAAACAAAGTCATTCAACACTTATAAAAAAAATCCAGCAGTAGACAGTAGCAGGATCTCTTCAAGCAAGGTTTCAACTTAGTTTATTAGTTGTTACTAGGTGAGTATGTCGATAGACACTAAACAAAGACATGACATGCTGGGATCAATCAGACAGTCATATACAAAGGGGTAGCAGGGATTGGGAGCATGGAAGTTATTAGTTTGTTATGGGTGAACAGTTAAAAACAGGGCAGGAAACATGCCAGTTGAGAAACAAGTAGACATAGGTCTAATTTACATATAAGTAAACATGTTGAAAGCAGGAAACACATAGGTTCAATTAAACATAAGTAGGCCGGATGATTATAGGAAACACATAGGTTAAACTGAAGTAGACATGCTGATTACAAGGAAACACATAGGTTTAATTGAATAGCAGTAAACATGCTAATTAGGAAACACATAGGTTTAGTTAAATAGAAGAAAAGACATGCTGATTATAAGGAAACATATAGGTTTTAATTGAATAGCAGTAGTGGAGGCATACCAGTTAAGAGATATCAATAGCAGAATGAAGCAAACAAGGTCCAAAGGTCTTGCCTTGGCTTCCAGCCGGCTAGAGAGTGCAACAAACAAAGAGTAGAAGATTGTGATGGAGGGTGTGAGCAAGAACTTTTTGTGTCTTTCTATGTCTGTGTACGTGTGTTAAAGAAAAAGAGTGAGGCTTATGTAGCCTTCAGTAGAGTATAGTACATAAGGCAGTGCAGTTTAAAGGTTAGCAAATAAGGCAAAGAAAACAATCAGTCAATTAAATAGGCATGACAGGGCCACTCAATAGGCAAAAATCATGGGCTTGTATCCAAAATAACTCATATTGAGGTCTAAATAAGGTAAGTGGTAAGTCTGATAGCCAATTAGAATCAAAACACCAAAAATCTGGCAAGTAACAAGGTAATTAGACACAAATAAGGTAACACAAGTACCTAGAGACCAATTTAGGGTTGGTAAGGTAGTCAACCCATAAATTAAGCTTGATAGGAATAATTAAGGCAAGAAGCGCCAATTAAGAGTCCTAAAACAAGGAAGCAGACAAAATTACAGGAAGTAATCACCTCAGTAAACAAAGCAAATTTCAAACCCTATATAGTTTAGGTAGTCAATCAATTACTCCAAAATAACAGGGAAATATTAAAGTGAGCCATGAAATAATCAAACAACCTAAAACTGGAAGACAATCATGAAGAAATTGGCGGAAAAGGATAATCTAACACCTATGAATTATTTAGAAAAGCTTCGCAGAGACAGACGAAGTGAAACCCTAGTTTGGAAGATCATTAAAATCAATTAACGATAGAGGTAACAAGAGATTTTAAAGAAAAGCTTCCGTATAAACTCAAAACCATTTCAGATCTATAAGGATCTGAACAGATTCAAAGTGCAAGAGATGAGGGTTTCGAGAAAAGGGGACGAGGTGAGGGAAAAATCCAACCATTGCCATAAAGACAACAATACTCACAAACATTTAATGAACAACAGGCAAGTTCATAAAAAAACGAAGAGCCTAAGTTGAGTCTGGTTCGAATCTCTTCGAGATTCCTTCAAAGAACAGAAAGAATAGATCAACCAGTAAAGGTACTAGGTTAGATAGGGCAGGAAAACACCAAATAACCCCATATCTAGTCAGGGATCGAAGGGGTTTGGGAGATCTAGGGGGTGACGCCGCTAGAGTTAGGGATGGTTTCAGAGAGAACAGAGAAGAAGAGGGATTCAAGGGAAGTAGGTGTAGAAAAATAATTAAGGTTTGGGGGTTAGGGATAATTAAAAAAGGAAATAGCATCCTGGACCGTTGATCTCTGAGGTCAGAGGCCATGATTTGATCTGGGTCGGGTGTGTTTGAAAGAAATGGGTTATGGGTTAGTCAATTGGACTGGGGGTTTTAATTTGAATTGTGCTTGGGGGGGTCCAAATTTGAACTTAATGAAAGGGCTATTTGTTAAATACCCATTTAATTAATAAAATAATTTGTAAAAATAGATAATTAAATGATAAAAATGATGTTTAAGCATGAAGATGATTTATAATAATTACTTAACACTATAAAAATATAAAAAGTCATTTTCTATATAGATAATGTAGTTATGCATATGTAGGAACTATTATTGCAAAATATGCAATTACAGTATTAAAATTGCAAATGTAATTGTGAAAAATACAATCAAAATATTTGAACACTTATATGAGCATAAATGATGAATTTAGATGATTAAATCATTTTAAAGTAATATGAGAGATAATTATTGAAGATTTATATAATTAAAAATACAAAAATAAATTAATTTAAGGCCTTTAAAAATTATAGAAAAACTGTTAAAACACTTGTGCATGTTTGTAGATGCATGTACAATATTTTGAGAATATGTATGCACATTTCAAAATATATGAGGGAAAAATTGAGTATCAACAGTTGCCCCTCTTAATCCGGGAAGGATGAAAGAGTTTTCGAGTAAGGTAATGATGACCGATTTTAACCGAGTGGGTGCTTTGAAAGAAATAGAGGCCGAACTCTGGTCTCTGAGTTTCCTACATATCCCTGGTTTTATAGGAATCATGCCATGTGTAATTTTGGACCAACATGGAATGAAGCAGATGAAATTGTTATAGGAATGGTAGCTAGTTTCAACAGAGGTTCTTTTGTGAAGGGTAATGTTGGATGGAGTTATGATTATGAATCTGTGGTATAGCAGATGTATTATAGGGCATATATCTAAATGGTCACAGAGCAAGGAGGGTAATTGATGGGGAATCGGTTATAACGGCAAGGTGAAGATGGTATGAGCAAAAATCGGAGCGAGGATTTCTCCTATTTGAAGAAGGGTTACCTCCTGGATTACCTGCAGAACTGAAAACATGATGCATGCAAGCGTATAGATTATTAAGAGAAATTAGACGTGATGCAAATTCCCTTTGGACCATAAAAGGTTGTCTTTGGACAATGCAGATGACGTTCTTAGACTATGACATCCTGGGCCATGAATTATGATATAGGAGATTCACAGGCCATAAAATGATGTTCTCGGGCCATGAGGATGGTGTCTGGACCATGACGCCTTTGAATAATGATGTGCAAGTATTGAGAGATCCTCAGGCCATGGCATGGTGTCTTCAGGCTATGAGGATGATGCCTTTGAACTATGACTCCTTTGGACAGGTTGGCTATTTAGCCTATGAAGTGCAGATATATGATACTAAAAGTGATAACAAGACAAAGCTTAGTCATATGCGAAGTTTAGGGGCAGATCATAGCCCGAGGGAAGAAGATAGTGCCAAGTTTAGGATAGAGCAACATTTATGCAGGGAGGAACAATGCTTAGTCCCTGTGAGAAGGCAGTGCTTAGCCTTATACAAATATGGAGGCAGGGCTTAGCCTCAAGCAAGATTTGAGACAGGGCTTAGTCTCATGCAAAGAGAAGGCAACACTTAGCTTATGCAAGAAGGGAGGCATGGCTTAGCCTCATGCAAGATTTGAGACATGGTTTAGTCTTATGAAAAGAGAAGGCAGTGCTTAGCCTTCTGCAAGAAGGGAGGTAGGGCTTAGCCTCATGCAAGATTTGAGACAAGGCTTAGTCTCATGCAAGGAGAAGGCAATGCTTAGCCTTATGCAAAAAGGAAGGCAGGGTTTAGCTTCATGCAAGATTTGAGATAGGCTTAGCCTCATGCAAAGAAAAGGCAGCGCTTAGCCTTATGTAGGGAAGGATGTAGGGCTTCGCCTCATGCAAGATTCAAGACAAGGCTTAGTCTCATGCTGGGAGAAGGCAATGCTTAGCCTTATGCAAGAAGGGAGGTAGGGCTTAGCCTCATGCAAGATTTGAGACAGGGGTTAATTTCATGCAAAGAGAAGGCGGTGCTTAGCCTTATGCAGGAAGGGGGCAGGGCTTAGCCTCACACAAGATCCGAGACAAGGCTTAGCCTCATGCAAGGAGAAGTCCATGCTTAGCCTTATACAAGAAGGGAGGCAGGGCTTAGCCTCATGCAAGATTTGAGACAGGGCTTAGTCTCATGCAAGGAGAAGGCAATGCTTAGCCTTATGCAGTGAACAAATAGCAAATAGGAGTAGAATGTGTCTTAGCTTGAGATATATTTGGTGTCTGGTGGTCTGATCGATAGTGATTTTATTGCATGTATATATCTGCAAATGTTCCTATCATGTCCGATGTGCCTGCGCCAAAAGAAAAAATTGCAAGTTTTTTAAGAGGAGCTTTTCGTGCCTTTGTCTACTGGCTCTACTTTGCTCTATTCTGGAGACCCTATTTTAGTTGCCCTAGGTAATACTTGGCTGTCACGGATAATAGGGTTTTCAAAAATATACAATTATTGATAAAAAAATAGAGTTATTTTAGAAAACATAGTGAAAAATTAAGTAATTTTAGATGAATTAATGACTATAACACATTTTAGAGACATTGCAGCTTTCTTGTATTAGAATTTTGAGGGTCTTCCTCAAAATTCTGCCCCAGTTTGGTAAATTATCCTTCTACCATTTTGCGTGCGATGAAACTTGCTAGACATTATCCGAAATTTTGAGCATCCTTCTCAAAATTCTACCCCAGTTTCTTAACCGATTTTCGACTATTTGGCATATGATGGCATTGGCTAGGCTTGCTCCGGAATTTTGTGGGTCCTCCTTAAAATTTTGCCCCAGTTTCTGGTGCTAGGGGACATGAAGATTTTATTAAGATATGAACGAACCCATAGGGTTGCCTCGGTATCCCCTCTTAAACTAGAATCGGGTCAAGCGTAGTTCAGTTACATCATATGAAGGAATGTAAACAGTCTATACATAATATCTTTTGATTGCGTCTGAATTATTTGTTTTGGCCAGACATCTCCGTCCATTTCTACAAGTATGAGTGCTCCTCCTGTTAGCACTCGGTGAACCATGTAAAGACCTTGCCAGTTAGGAGAGAATTTCCTTTTGGCTTCATCTTTATGTGGGAAGATTCGCTTCAGCACCAGCTGCCATGGTGTGAATTGTCTTGGTCTGACCCTTTAGTTGAAAGCTCTGGACATTATGTTCTAATAAAGCTGACTGTGACATACTGCGTTCATTATTTTCCCATCTATGAGGTCTAGGTTCTCATAGCGGCTCCTTTTCTATTCTTCATCGCTGAGTTCACCTTCCTATATGATCTTTAAAGAGGGAATTTCTACCTTGGCTGGAATGACTGCTTTGGTACCATAAACCAGTAAATATTGGGTTGCCCCAATTGATGTGAGGACCGTAGTGCGGTACCCCAATAGTTAAACGGGTAACTTCTCGTGCCATTGTTTGTGATTTTCTACCATCTTCCTTAGTTTCTTCTTGATATTTTTATTGGCAGCTTCCACAGCTCCACTTATTTGAGGTCTGTATGCCGCAGAGTTTTTGTGCTTGATTTTGAAGGTTTCATACATGGCTTTCATCAGGTCACCATTGAGATTGGCGGAATTATCAATGATAATGGACTCGGGCCCTCCAAATCGGCAAACTTATGATCCTTGACAAAGTCTGTGATGACTTTCTTGGTTACAACCTTGTAAGATGCAACTTCTACGCATTTTGTGAAGTAGTCAATAGCAACTAAAATGAATCGGTGCCCGTTAGAAGCGGTGGTCTCAATTGGACTGATGACATCCATTCCCCAAGCAGTAAAAGGCCAAGGTGCACTTGTTGCATTTAGCTCGTTTGGTGGTACCTTTATCATGTATGCATGTACCTGACACTGGTGGAATTTCTATACGTATCGGATGCAATCTGTTTCCATGGTCATCCAAATGTATCTAGCTCTGAGTATTTTAATGGCTAGGACTAAACCATTCATATGTGGTCCACAAGTTCCGGCAGGTATCTCCTCGAGCAATCTGGAAGCTTCCTTTGCATCAACACACCTTAACAACCCCAGATCAAGAGTTCTTCTATACAGGGTCCCTCTACTTTGGAAGAAGTGATTGGATAGCCTTCGCGGAGTGTGTTTCTGAATATGGTTTGCTTGCTCTAGATACTCTCCTCTTGCCAAATATTCTTTGATATCGTGGAACCAAGGTTTTCCATCCGTTTCTTCTTCAACATGTGCACAGTAAGCTGGCTAGTTATGGATCTTCACTATGATGAGATAGATGAAATTCTTGTCTGGATGTTGTATCATTGATGATAAGGTGGCCAGTGCGTCTGCGAACTCTGTTTGAATTCTGGGCACATGTTTAAATTCTATTTTTGTGAACTCTTCATTAACTCTTGCACATGACACAAGTATGGCAGTATCTTGGAGTTCTTCGTAGCCCATTCTCCTTGAACTTGGTGTACCATAAGATCCAAATCACCAATTTCCAGGAGCTATTGTATATTTATATTGATGGCGAGATTGAGCCCCATGATGCAAGCTTCGTATTCTGCCATGTTGTTGGTGCATGGAAACCTAAGCTTCGTAGATACAGGGTAATGTTGACCTGTTTGTGATACGAACACTTCTCCAATGCCCACTCCTGTGAAGTTTGCGGCTCCATCGAAGAACATTCTCCAATAGTCGTAAGCTTCAGTAATGTCCTCTCCTACGAAGGATACCTCTTCATTAGGAAAATATGTTTTCATGGTGTCATATTCCCCTCCCACAGGATTTTCATCAAGATGGTCTGCTAATGCCTGCCCTTTGACCGCCTTGTGAGTTATATAGATGATATCGAACTCACTTAACAGTATCTTCCACTTGGCTAACTTCCCGGTTGGCATGGGCTTTTGCAAGATGTACTTCAGAGGGTGCATCATGGATATGAGGTATGTGGTATAGGCACAGAAGTAATGTCTCAATTTTTGAGCAGTCCAGGTCAAAGCATAGCGAGTTCACTCCAGCAAAGAGTATCGGGCTTCATAAGGTGCAAACTTCTTACTCAAGTAGTATATGGCTTTGCTCCTTTCTTCTTGTCTCATCATGTAGTCCCAAAACACATCTAAAAGCTCCATCCAATATGGAAAGATAGAGTAGCAATAGTCTCCCTGGTTCAGGCGGGACTAGGACTGGTGGTGTGGACAGGTATTCCTTGATTTTGTCAAAAGCCTTCTGATAATCTTCGGTCCAACTGGTCTCAACGTCTTTCCTCAACATTTTGAAGATGGGTTCACATATAACTGTGGACTGTGCTATGAAGCGACTGATGTATTTGAGGCATTCTAGGAAGCTCATCATGTCCTTCTTGCTCTTTGGTGGTGGTAACTCTTGAATAGACTTAACATTCGACAAGTCCAATTCGATTCCTTGGCGGCTGACAATGAATCCCAGCAGCTTTTTGCGGGAATCCTAAATGCATATTTTGCGGGGTTCAGTTTTAGATTGTACCTCCTTAGCCTGTCAAAAAACTTTCCCAAATCTGCTATGTGATTCGCGGCCCTCTTGGACTTAAAGATGGCATCGTCAACATATACCTCTATCTCCTTGTGTATAATATCATGGAAGATGGTTGTCATGGCTCTCATATAAGTAGCCCTAGGATTCTTTAGATCGAATGGCATCATCTTTTAGTAATACACTCCCCACGGTGTAATGAAAGCTATTTTCTCTACTTCTTCCTTGTCCATCTAGATCTGATGATAGCCCGCGAAGTAATCTACAAATTATTGGAGTTCATTCTTGCCATAATTATCGATTTGGATGTGTATATTTGGTAGTGGGAAATCGTCCTTCGGACTTGCTCTATTTAAATCCTGATAGTCAACCCACACCCTGACTTTCCCATCTCACTTCGGAACTGGCACAATGTTGGCTAGCCAAGATGGGTACTCATCTACCCTAAGGACCATAGATTTGATTTGCTTAGTGACTACCTCCTTGATTTTCAGGCTCATATCTGGTTTGAACTTTCTTAGTTTCTGCTTTACTGGCGGACACATTGGATTGGTAGGCAACTTGTGAGCCACTATGGATGTTCGCATATCGGGTATTTCATTATATGACCATGAAAAGATATCATCATATTCCTGTAGGAAACGAATATACTCTTCCTTCTCTGACGGTGATAAGTGAATGCTTATACGAGTCTCCTTGACGGTTTCGGCGTCTCCCAAGTTTATTGCTTCGGTCTTATCCAGGTTGGACTTAGGTTTATTTTCAAAGTTCTCAACCTCCCTGACAATTTCCTCAGGTATTTCTTCCTCTTCTTCTGAGTCACTATCCTTACATTGCGTTGTCTCATTACATGTCACAGTCATCGATTCATCAAGAAAAGTAATAATAACACTGTACAAAAAAAGTGAAAGATAATAATGAATAATAAATAGAAATGCATTGATCAAATTTGAAACTATCCAAAACAAGTACGGCTCGATGAATCGAGCAATTATTTTGAAACAAAATGCGTCTTTGAAACAAAATTACTGAAAACATCTGAAATGCCTAGCACTGTTATATAAATAAATTAGGGTGAATGCCAAGCTACCCAAGGACTCGGCAGGCCCGAGATGGTGTGGCAATCCAATTCCTGAGAACAACACCCTTCTCCACAATCTGAATGGTGAGGCCTTCTTCCTCCTCCTCCTCAATTATAGCACTGCAATCCTTATCCTTGTACTCTAGGAACAAATCCCTCAGCCCAGCTAAAGCTTCTTCCTCTGCATTTCCCCATATTGTATTAGCCTGGTGAAAAGTCTAACCTAGATGTGGCACCGATTGCTCGAGAGGATAATAAGGACCATGCCATGGCGACGACCAATCATTGTACTCCTGGCAGGTGTATGGGTATCCCAGCCCGAAAGTTATGCCATGACATTTCGACTATACCGGCTTGGTAATGCCTTGGAGTTTCTTCCCAAGCTCTTTGTTGGGTTCATACCTAGACCATGCTAGTATGCTTTCTATTTTGTTACTCTACCATTAGTCCTTCTAAACTGCATTAACATGCTCAATGTGGTGATAAGTTTCTCCTCCTAGCCTTCTTCTATTCTCGATAACTAGGATAGTTTGACTGGTGTAAATAGGGTTACCTCCGTCTCCATGAATGATCAGCTCCTTATGGTTCCATTTGAACTTTATAGCCTTGTGTAGGGTGGAAGCCATAGCCCCAACAGCGTGTATCCAAGGTCGACCCAACAGAAGATTGTATATAGCTGATATGTCAAGCACTTGGAATTTGACATCGAACCAAGTTGGCCCTATCTGTAGGCAAAGTTTAATTTCCCTAATCGTGGCCCTTTGAGACCCATCAAAGGCTTTCACGTTCATACTTCCCACCTGTATCTCATGGAAATCTTTGCCCAATCTATTCAAAGTAGTGAATGGACAAATGTTGAGGCTTGAACCCCCATCTATTAAAACTCTGGCAATGAATTTGTCTTCAAATTGTACCGTGATATGCAGTACCCGATTGTGACTTAACCCTTCAGGCAGTAATTCATCCTCGTGGAAGGTGATCTTATGATTCTCCAGCACTTGCACTACTATGCTGGCCATTTCTCCGCATGTGATATTGTTGGGCACATAAGCTTCATTTCACCTTCATCAGAGCGTTCTTATGCGCCTTTGAATTTTGCAATAGAGATAGGATGGATATTTAGGCAGGGGTCTCATTTAAATGATCGACGACGGAGTATTACCTCGCTTGTACTTTCCTCCAAAGATCGTCTGGCCCAGTTTCAATAATAGTTTGCTTAGTAGCAGCCTCCTTGCTCGATCTTCCCAAATATTTGGGTGTATAGATCCTTCCTGTTCTGGTCATTCCTTGGGCAGCATCAAATTCTTCCATCTTTGTCTTTCCTTTTCGCCTAGCTTTGGCAATGTAATCCCAAGGTAATGCGTTAGAGTTGAAAGGAGGTATGATTGCTACTGTCACTGTGAAAGGTGTGGCCACTTCTACCTCAAATGGAATAGGTGTGGCTGCGGGTGGAGCTACGTCTACCTCAAATGGAACTGAAGTGGCTACCTCAACCTCGACTGACAGTTGTATCTGCACCATAATAGGAATGAGTATGACTGCAGGTTTAAAGTCACCACCTTCTCGAATAAGCCTGATTTATCCCTCAAGATCCAATTCTTCATCCGTCTCTATCACATATACCCCATCACCCTGATGATCCAGGGGAGGATTATTGCAGGCATTGGGTGCAGCTTCCTTTACCTGTATGACCTTGTTATCAATCAATATCTAGATTTTATCTTTCGATGTTCGGCACTCGTCAGTGGTGTGCCCCTTCATACCAAAATGATATGCACAGGTTTTATTTGGGTTGACCACTGAGATGAATTCTCCATCGCCACGATAGGAATAGGGGTGACATAACCAGCGGCCTTCAATCTTTCGTATATCTGGTCGATGGGTTCAGCAATAGTGGTGTATTGCCTGGGTGGTTTGCGGTCAAAGTTAGGTTGGGGTTTTTGGTAATTTGGATGAGTTGGAGGTGTATAATAGTAAGCTGGCTGGGTGTTATAAGTGTGATAGGCAGTGGTGGGTTGAGAATATCTTGGAGATGAGGGTTGGTATGTGGGTGGAGGTGTTTGGTATGTTGGTGGAGGTGTTTGGTATGTGAGCGGAGATTTTGGGCCTTGGGCCACCATTACTGCCCCCACTTCTTTCTTTTTTGATATACAATCTGATTGCAATGCTTTGTTCGTGGCCTGCAGTGCCTCAAAGTTTGTCACCATCCCGTTTCTGATACCCTTTCAATCCTTTCTCAGAGTTTGATGATGTCGAAGAACTTGTGATTCTCAATGACCATTAGCCTTTCATAATATTGTGGGTCCAGTGCCCTGACAAAGAACTTGTTCATCTGTTCCTCTTCTAATGCTGGTCTGACCTTGGCTACTTCTAACCTCCACGGAGTAGCATACTTGCGGAAAGTCTTAGTTGGCTTCTTCTTTAGGTTTTGGATATAAAAGACATCTGGTGTATTTTCCGTATTGAACCTGAACCGGTCCACAAATTCTGATGCCATGCTCACCCAATTGGCCCACTTCTTAGGGTTCTAGCTTATGTACCAGGACAGGGCATCTCCGGTAAGACTTCTCATGAAGAGCTTCATTTGGATCCTTTCATATTTTTTGACCCCCACGAGCTTGTCACAATAAGTTCTAAACCTTGGGATCACCTATTCCGTCGAACATCTCAAACTTGGGAGGTTTGTAACCCTCTGGCAGTTCCACATCTGGTTGTATGCATAAATCCTCGTAGTTCAGACCTTCTATCCCTTTACCTCCTTTAACACCCTGAACTCAGCTTGTCAATTTCTTGAGCTCCTCAGCCATGTTCTTGATGAGCAGGTCCTTCTCAGTGAATATTGATGTGTAGGACATTGGTTGAGTGGAGTGAGGTATGGTTTCCACGTATATGGGGATGTTTTTGTGAGTGCCAGGGATTTGGGTGTAGTGGTGATCATTGGTGGAGTTTTAAGGATCGGGAACAGGGTGAGGTGTGATAGGTAGTGATTTGCGGGTACTGGGTTGGTTAATGATGGTGTTGTGGAGGAATTGATATCGGTAAAGGATTAGGATTTTTAGGTGGAGCTGCATATTGATAGGGTGCGGGAGGATTTTGTGGACGTTGGTTTGGCATATATTAAGGAGGCGCTAGGTTTTGAGCATTTTGTTGGTTAACGTGGGGGACGTTCAGAGTGGGGGAGAGGTTTGCTAAGTTGCAGAGCTGCTCAAGTTCTCTTTGTAACTCCAGTATCTTTTGCTCCAACTGCATAACCAAGTCATTCCGGGCTGGAGTACTTCGACCGTTTGATGTTTCTGCATTCTCAGCATTTCCCTTTCGTATACCACTCAAGTCATCCATCTTAGCTTTTCTTCTACTTTTTGGATCACTCAGAGGAGGAGAAGGTGGAGGGCCTCTGAATCTGGTGTGATATGCTGATGATGCCAGCATGTGCGAACCAACACTACAAGATGGGAAAAATAATATAAATAAATAAAAACAAAATGTAAATAAGTTAGTATGGATTCTAAAAAATATTTGCAGTATTTAAACACATATTGCGGGAATGTAAATTCGTGTCCTAATTTGAAGCCTCGTTGTGCCCGAGGTAGTCCTAGCGACAAATAGATTTGGAGAAATTCAGTGCCAATAATTGCCTCATTTTATTAATGTAAAGATAGACGACCCAAAACGACACTAAATAAGATAAGTCATTGATGGCACTTGTCCTTGTTACATTTGAAAAGTAAGTAAACCTACTCTACTTGGTCCCAAAAGACCTTCTCCGCGCTGGATGCTCTTATCGATCAGATCCCCCAGTTCGCGCAGGTTCAGCAGTAACAATGGCCTTGCCAAATGTCCTCCATCGTTTCCTTCAGTTTTCAGGCAATCAGTGACTCTCTTCCTCATTTTCCCTTCCAATTCCACAAGACTGTATTCCAGATATTTGTAAAGCCCCGTGAAAACCGACAGCTCGTGGTGCCAAGTTAGGAATATGTGTTAGAAATTTGAAAAATTCTTACCGCGGTTCAGACCCTTTGGACTGATCTATGAATTAAAAAGTTAAGGAGTTATGTTTTCCAGAAAAGCACGTTTCTGCTCTCCATTATGCGGTGACATAATAGCTATACAGACTGCATAGTCGCCGCAGAGTCAGGCAGCTTGATGGTTAATTTGGGGTCAACTATGTGGCCAATTATGCGATCACATAATCAATATGCGGGCCATATTGTCATCGCATAATCCCCTTGGAATTTTTGTAGGGGCAGTTCGGTAGTGCATTATGCGACCGCAGAACAGGTATGCGGACCGCATTTCTGTCGCATACCCAACAGTTTGGTCCGGTTTTGGGACCATTTTTGCAGTCCATTTTGTAGGCCGCTTGTCCATTATGCGACCGCAGATTGTGTCGGGGCTCCTATTTCCTAACGTTTAAAACCCAACCCCATCCTATTAAAAACACCCATTAGACCTCTTTTATGTCTTTTTTTTTTACTGCAAATAGAGCAAGGGAGGTAGCTCTAGAAGGAGAAACTAACTCTCAAACCTTGCCAAATCTTTGAAGACTTTCAAGCAAAATTTGTTGGGCTTTCACCCCAAAGAGGTAAGAACTTGAGCCCTAATCTCTGGTTTCGAAATTCACACTAGAATGGGTAATTAGCCTGTGGGTTCATAGGTATAAAGATGGATTCTTGAATGCATAAAAGATAATGGGGTAGGGGGAAGTTGTGAGGTAAAAAGATATCAATTGGGGTATAAGATGATGAAAATCTCTCACAAAAAGGGGTTCTAAAATCACAATACACACTTAGTGCTTGATAGTATACCTAAACGAGCTAGAATCTTAATCATGTCTCTAATTCTTGGTTTAATTTGTAATTTTCATACATAGATTGAAGTTGCTAAAAATCCTAGAGTTTTGTAAGAAATTAAGGAAAGCTTTATTGAGGTATGTATGGATAAAACCCCATCTTTTTAGAAATTGAGCTTCCATGGTATCCGTGCAAATGTTGTAAGTCCAAAATACATTGATGTAGTACTTGTTATGTCAAATGAATTGATGTTGTGAAAATGTATGTGGGAGGTGCTTCTCCATGTGTTTAATGTGCTATTCTTTGTAAAATTGAGGATGTGTAGAGAACATGAGCTATGTGCTAAATGCCTAAATTTCAAGTCGAGGTTACATAATGATTAATATGCCAAACTAGGCAAATTCCTCTCTATGCTTATGACTTGAATTGCTTTTGTATGTGCCTATGATCTTAAATGGCAAGGTTAATGTTGAAAATGGGAATAATGTGAAACGTGAGTTACGGAATGTGGCCTAGTGCCAAGCATGATGTAGTAAATATGGCCCCAAGTACCGATAAACTAATATACGTGAAACTAAAAATTGAAGTAAGATGATTAACGGAAAAAGGTAATATCTTGGTGAGACAGCTTAGCCGATCGGGCTGTGATCGGACGTCATGTTACACACGCATGGTGGTATTGTATTGATAACTGAAACTGGAAAGTGAGAATGAAATAAGGTTAACATTTTGGTAAGACGACTTAGACAATCGGCCTGTGATCGGACTTCGCTCAAGAAAGCGGTGGTATTGTGAATGATGATGCAATAGTATGGAATGCCCTAACCTAAATTTTAGAAACTATATGAAAACTATGTGAACATTTTATATTACTAGCGTGGTGATTGTTTGAAGCTTTATAGTCCTTATGATTTCTTTTTTTCTCTTATATGGTTGTTCTTTCTAACATGATGGTGTTTAGTTATACATACTAGTACTATTCCATGGTACTAACGTCCCTTTTACCGGGGGCGCTACATTTTTAAATAAATATAGGTGGCTTCATAGCGGATAGTGTCGATTGCGCGTAGTGGGGTATCCTCCTCTCATAGTCTTGGTGATCCCCTTTTTCCTTCAAGGGGTTATGTTGCACGTCTTTTGTTGTAGACTTCCACTTTTGAGGTATAGTCGGGGCCTTGTTACTGGCGTGGTCGTACTTTTCTGTCTATCCTTAGAGACTCTGTAGACATTTGTGTTGGTGATATACGGGTATTGGATGGGTCTATGAACTATGTTGTAATTCTAAACTCTTGTTTTCTGTAAATTGTAATTGTATGGAATCTTGGAAATTAACTACGGTTTAAGGTTGTGATATGAAATGAACTATCAATGTTGAATGTACAGCTCCTATTGCCCCATTAAACGAAAGCATGATTCCCTAGTCATACTGAGTTGGGTAGAAAGTGTTTGATAAGGCTTGCTCGGTTGGGTCCACTTGATTGAGCGTTGGTCGCACCTCCCGAGGTTGGGCCGTGACAATATTCCAACCTTTCACTAGATTTAACAACCCTCTCTTTCCATTCATTGCTCATTTCCATGTCGGTCCTGTGTTGCTCCATATGCTCGGTTCAGACTCGCGAACTCTTTTGCGCAAACTACTGAAAATTTGGTCTATGGTAACGGTTGAAAAACCATTTCCATAGGCTGCCAAACCGTTACCATAGGAGTATTGGAACGGTTTAAAGACCGTCACATCAGCCGACGTGCCCATAGGTCTACTAGAACGGTTGTTGCAACGGTTTGCATCGCCGTGACAGTAGATACGTCTATCGCAACAGTTTTCCCTTTCTCTGTTGGAATGATTATATTCTTCAATTGGAACGGTTTTAAACCACTATATTGTTTATACAATGGTTTTTAACCGTTACCATATTATTTAAATCAACACTTATGTAAGCTCTTGCTACGGTTATGTTGGATATAGCTACTGTTTGTTTAGGCTATCGTAACGGTTATATTTGTATTTGGAACGGTTTGTAGATCATTTTGGAAGAATTTATGGGACCTATTACTACAGTTTACATTGTCTATTGGAACGCCATTTGTGTCCTATTGCAACGGTTCTGGTAGGCTATTGTATCAGTACAGTTAAAACTAAAATATAGCACCTGTTATAAATAAATATTTATACATATAATAAATTATAGTAACACTCAAATTTAAATATATCATAAAATGAAAGTATTATTAATACAAAATTATCCATCAAACAAATAATATCCATAAAGCAAATGTTCTACCCCGTGAGTGCATAAGTTAAGTACATTTCAAGAGAGTAAATAAGTTCAAAAATGTTGGTAACAAATAGAACATTCATCTATAGCAATTCAAAATTTATTTCAAGTAAGGTCTAGTTCTTCATCGTCTTCATCATCCATTTCTTGATCTACTCCACCTACAAAAAAGGATAAATAAAGTTATTACCCTTCAAGCATGTGAATATTCCACCAAATTGGCCTGGAGCCAGCATGTGACCCATTAAAAACTCACCTTCTAGTCCTCGAATTATAAGTATTCTTGAATGTATCTATCAACATCTAAACCGTTTTAATTATAAGGCTTATGATTCTTTTACTTCTGATTCTTTTGACAACTAGGTGCAACATAGTATAAAGTAGCTATAGGGTTAAAACTAATTCCCTTTGAATACAACAAGATTTGAACCATAACCAACCTAGTTGCTTCAACCAAAACAGCTAGCAACTGAAGCAATTACCAAGATAGGTATATGCTAGATTACATTAGTACATCGAGTTTGTAATTGTTTATACAACCTAGTTTGGTATATTTGGAGTTTGGTATATTATGTTGTACCAAGATAGGTATATTCTTTATACAACCTAGTTTGGCACATATGAGCAGCAAAATGGATTTTACTTCTGATTCTTTTGACTCAGGCACCAAAATACAATTATGTTGAAACAAGATAAGAGATTCTGGATGTAATTACCTTGTGAGTTTCGGAGTTCCAATATTTAAGAAGATCCTTAAAGTGAGATTCCGGAATATCTACTGGTCTATTCTCCAATCGAAGCTCATCATTCTCATAGGATGTGAAGTGAGTTGTCTTCAATTGACTCTTATACTTTCTCCAAGCACTACAAACTGATTCAAAAACCCATTATTTCACCTCTTCAGGAATGTCAAAATCATGTACAAGTAATAATAAATACCTTCAGCAGTTTAAACACCTTGGAATCGAAAAACTCTGGAATAAAACCTAGAAAGAGACAGAAAAAAGTAACAAAAAGGTGGTGCATATAGATTCCACAAAACAAAATGACGAGGACTCCATTCTTATGCACAACTTGACCAAGATACATGCTTAATCAAATATACATAATCGGCAGCAAAACCAGCTCAAAAATTAATCAGACGCTACCTCACACATCAAACAAGAAATCCATAAGTAAGGAACTGGATATCAAACAAGAAAACCATACTCAAGGCATATCAATTCAGGGATCGTCTAAGAAACTGGATCAACTGAAGAATACCAATAGAATTACCAGAATCTAGATGTGTTATTCACATCAAACCATGAAGCTAAATTAAGGAAAGGGAGATTTTCTGCCACACCCCAAAATAACGTTACTTGGCATGTGGAGGTAATGTGATTTTTAATACCAATAAAGATTCAGTAGAAGAGTAGACTACTACTGCATTCTTTTATATACCAATCCTTCTACGCATGAACTAGATGTAATGAACTACTGATGGATAAAGATCAAGAGTATGTGATAATGTACTAAGATTATGCAAACTCAGCTTTCAACAGGGTGTACTATTGTAGACGGGGTAGAGCATGATTAGTTTCTAGTCTACATAATGAATAAATAAGCACAAAAAAGGATCATATACTTAAAGAACATTACTGCTACGAGTAAATCATATAGGGTATATACCCAAGAGATCAACACCATAAGTTTACATTAACCTCTCTTTTATTCAGGAAAAAAATGGAGCAGTACATCCTCCCAAAATCCTCCATAAAGTGATAAAACAAAAATTAAACTCAAACCATAAAAATAAGATATCCCACATAATCGGAGTAGCCTGTAAATTCTACATGCACTATACGAAATACCTATATTATAGGGTGATATCTTATCTTACGGTCAATAATTTGGATGTGAAAGATTGTTCTTTACATCCAAGGAGAAAGAATAGTAGCTTTCCATTTTTACTGAGTCATTTGTTGTAAGTTGCCCCTCCCATTCTGTTGATAACTCAAATTTGTTTAGTTATGTCTCAAAAGCTCGTAAGAGTGCCTCTAAAGTTATTAACTTCAATCAGGTGGAGCTAAGAGTACTCACAGAGAGTATAAGTTTGAAAGAAACTTAATAAAGTAGACTAATTTCTTTTGCTACTTGTTAGGATTGTTTTTGGTAAGAACATATCCAACGGCTCCTCCAAGTGACCTTCCAAAGACTACTATTCTTGATGTGTCAATATCAGTCCTCTGAACTAAATGATCCAGTACAGCCTTTTGAAAGAGACAAGCATAACTATGTAATTTCATCTATAGATCTTACGTAAAAATCTATGAAAGTGAGGAAACTAACAAACCTGAGCATCCTTTATGACCCCGTGTTGAGAAAGGTATCCATCACTGGCTCCATAACTTTGTTACAACAAAAATATTAGAAATAAAAAAATAAAAAAAAGGACACCAGCATTGTCAAAGCAAAGCACAGACAGGAAATTGATAAATACAGGGAAGTGATTTATACCCTCGGTATGAAAGCATAAAAACATTGCATTGAAGACGTTGTAACATTATTCGAACCATTTTAAGACGGTGTGCAATATCTACAATTAACTAGTAGAGGATAACCAAACGAGATAGGGTTGACTTACACGACATGAAGTGCAAGAGGTAAATCAAGAAAAGAAATATGGAAACAAGGTCGGTAAATCATTCAATAAGACTTTATAAATAAAAGGATACTTCCTGCATTTTCTTGGAAAAAGATGATAGTTGGGCCTGCAAAATCAAAACGCTATCTTAGCTTAAAGTATGCTGAACCAGCAATCAAAAACTAATCACAAGTGGATAACACATCCAACATAAATGCAAAATGCTAGCAGCATCATTTCCTATATCAGAAGAAACAACATGGAAACATCATATTGGGGCATGCTCTAGCTAGGTTGCTAAATGTACTGTAGACATTTAGTTTGAATGCACAAATGAGCTACTGAATTATGGAGTTCGAAGGTGAATGTTGATATCGTATAGTTATATTTAGGTTCTTTACTACACTAGAAAATGGTAGCACATCCTGTCATCAGATCCATACTTCTTGGCTTGGCAACAGAATAACACTATCATACACACTATTTTACAATGAGGATTTTTTACTTGGGTTAGTAGATGTTGTTGTGCATCAGTAGCAGTATTCTTAATAGTTCGCCACCACTACATTTTAGCAAACGCTGAACTTTTAGACACGGGAAAAATCATTTTATATGAAAATTTTAGCTCATTTTCACAATCAAATTACCCGGAGAGTCAATTTAAAATCCTCCAACATGAAGTCTCACCACAGAAATTGACGAGCAAATCAAACAATCACATCAACCATGCTTATTTGGTCAAAGTAACTCCCAGATCAATTTAACAAAATTCTCACACAACAATTCAGGTCAAAACCTAAAAAAAATAGTTGTACAACTGAAATTAGGTAAAAAAATAATCACCAAATTCAAAAGCAATTTCAATTTTTTTGTATAATCCAACAGCACTTACTTCAAAATCACAAAGTCAAGCTACATAACGACCTACTTGTCGAATTTTTCAGTGTAATTAGATCAAATGCAAATCTCACTAAACTTATACGTCGCAAAAGCCGAAAAATTAGTTTAAGAGAGAGCGGACCTCTACAGTCAGGGAAAAGCTTAATGAACCAAGCATGAAGGCGAATTCCATCAGAAGATCTGAGCCATACATCTTTGTAAAGGAGCCGAAGCCAAGCCGAAGTAATTGGATATGACTTTGTGAGTCTATGCAACACTGGCAGGTAGACAAGTTTTTCCTGATATGCAACCAATATTGCCATCCTCGCCACCACTATACCTCCCACTAAGTACAGCAACAAGCTCACATACGACAACATTTCCTTTTTGCCTCTGATTCCTTAAGCTTTTCGTTTTCTCCAAAATTGACTGTAGATACAGATATCTCAAATAAGAAAAGAATTTGCAGATAAACCTAGAACCGACATCAAAAAATCAAAAGCTTAAAATAAAGAAAGAAAAACCCAAAGATAAAGCAACCAAAAAATAAAAAAAGATCGGCTAACCGAGGAAAAAGTATAATAATTTACCTGCAAACTACACTAGATGAAGCAATAGATCTAAGGTTACCACCTAAAATATCTATTACCTTTCTATTTAAAAAACTCAGATAAAAGAACAATCAAGACAAGAAAAGCATACAAAAAGAATCACCTCTTAACAATAAATTAATTTGGGGATTTGGGGAAGGAGTGTGGTAGAAGTGCCAGAGCAGTAACTATCCTTGACGAAGTGCCAGCGAAGTGCCGAAAAGACCGACGGAACTATCCTTGGGGTTTTGGGCTTTGGGAACTCTAGGGTTTGATTATTATGGTGGTCTAATGAAGACGATTTGATGAAACTCGGCCATTAAACTCGGCAAAGATGAAAAAGAAAAAGATCAGAGAGGCGATTTTGGGTAAATCGACGAGGAGCTCCGGTGTATCGATGAGGAAATACGTTTGGATACAGTACTGGGAATACGTTTGGGACTTTGGGAGTTAGGCCAGTAATGTTAAAAATTAAAAAAATAAGAAAATGATATGTCACTAATTAGCTTGGTGGGCCACTAATATTTTCAACGGAAAAAATGAGGGAATTGAATACCTGTTCCCATAAAAAAAATTCCCAAAATCGTTTCCATATACATTTCTATTGGCACGATTAACAAAACCGTTGCGACACAAAATGCTATGGCAACGGTTTTGTTACATTTGCAACGATTTGAGGTCTAAAGTGTGCTGCTACCTCCCAAATTCTATTGTAACGGTTTGAACCGTTACTATATCACCTCTATGGCAACGGTTTGTGAACTGTTAGCAAATAACTGTTCCCATAGGCCTATTTTCTGGTAGTGTTGTTATTCTTCACCTGTGCTTCAGCAACTTGGTCTATGACCCTGTTTCCTGGACCAACCCTTGGCTCGAATATTCCCCATATGTTATCATCCAACCATGAAGGGTAAAAGTACGCATGACCAGTATGATATCGATCTGGCTCGATGGTGTCCTTTTCTACGATAATCTTCAAGTGCCACATGTGATGTGCATCATTTTTGTATGGAATGGCGTCGCCTTGAAAATCGGCTATGAAGTGACTCATTTTAGCGACTCGTGGTATGACCTGCTTCCTACCTGCCTGTCTCAGAACCCTGAGGGGAGCATAAGGGTATATGCCCCTTAACGCGATTAGTACCAAGTGTGGAACATCCCTGCATCTAATGATGAATTCGTCGGTAGGGAAACACTTGAACATCTATTAAACCTGGTCCTCGGTCTGATTGTTGAAAAACTGCACCCATCCATTGGCATCCTTTGGTTGAGCAAACATGTCTAGGATATAGGTCGTTTTCTTGGGATGATGGAAGGCTATATAATCATTCCACAGCCTTCACAAAAATGATTGACGGTATTGACCTTTTTGGAGATGTTCAAACAGCCAAACTTGTAGCAGCAAATTGCAACCCTCAAAATATTGTACCCCTTCTGACAACGCTCCAAGGCCCGGTACATATTTGTAATGATCATAGGGACAATGGTATATGTCTGCCCCTCGATCCCGTCCATCAAAGTTTTGGCCACCACGGCCAACCTGGTGTATATTCTGTCTCCTTCGATCGGGAACACTAGCATACCCAAGAAACACATAATGAACACAAAGACCCTGTGGCGAATCCAACCCAAGGAGGTTATGGAGAATTCATCATCGAAAATACGCTAAGACCTGCTGTGACCTTATTGTTGAGGAAGTCGAATAGTAGGTAGGAGTTTTTCAGGCACTCCAAGTAATCATTCTTCTTTAACCCATCATCTTGAGAAATCCCATAGTGGTGCGATTTTCAGGTGCCAATAAACTAGGCCTATCCCAAGGCCGCCCAGCAAGTCCCCCTATTTCTTCCAAGAGAGGGGTCATTTCTATGTTTCCGAAGTGGAACACAGCCCTTTCTTTGTTCCAGAACATTGTAGCAGCTTCGATTAACAATTTGTTCAGCTGGAGGTCCAACAAAGAAGGAAAATTTCCTAAGACCCTTTCCATATGATTTTGGTCGCTTGATGGAAGATCCCTCCACCAATGTAGCAATGGTGAATTTATGTTACTGACCTTGCTGAACCGAGGCACTTCGTGCCTCACTTCTACAAAACAAATATAGTTAGGCCCTTCCCCCTCCAGATCCGACTATTTATACAACAATGATTAGCATATTGGCACTTAATTCTCCAAAATTAATGCACACAACCATAATGGCTTCCATTGGGATTATGGAAAACTCGATGGACTTTTGGACGAAGCTTGTTTTAAAGGGTTATTATGTGGACAACATATTATCCAGCTAGGTTTGACCATGATGTATGTACAATTAATCGGAGTAAGGTTTCTATAGGGGTCTAGACGGGTATCCTCAAGTGGACAACTCGAGTGGGAAATCCACGAAACCGTCGACTACACCGCTGATCGACTAGTTTTACCGCAAATATGCCTTTTCAGATTTAATGCGTGATATATATAGGAAGAGCACAAACACTCATCAAGCGTTGCTATGTGATTGATTACGCACGAGTGGACTATGATGTTGAGCATGATTTATGCAACAATAAATAGCACGTTATTATGTATTTGCACATTTGAAAATGATAAATTCGGCATTTAATAATTGAAAGATAGTTAAGAAAGAAAACAAAGAGACAAGTCAGTTTTTGCAGTAAAGGAAATCATAAATGCTTAAACGCGGCAATTAATTCAAATAATGAGGGGAAAAGGTGCACATGTATTTACAGGATAAAGCATGCTCAAGACTAATTTATAAAAACAAGTTTGTCATGGTAAGAGACTAAGATATCCCCAGCAGAGTCGCCATGCTGTCGCGCCCCCTTTTTCCTTCGCGGAGTCCGAGTTTCGATATTTTAGGAACAACTCATTTCTTTTTGGGAATTGGGTATGGATTTGAAGAGTCTCCACCTAACGGATTTAAGGTGCATTAGGGCACCTAAAGCAAATAACTCATAAACCGATTTGCATTATCAGAGATTGGGTAAGGCCTCGAAATAAACTTAAGGGGAAGGTGTTCGGCGCCCCTCGAGGTCTATAACAGTGGGTCGCGGCTAAACTCGAATTAGGTGAATTAGTCTTATAAGAAAACAATGCAATTTAGACAAATAGACATTACGTTTAAAATAAGGGGTAAAAGGGGTCATAGGTATTTTAGCCTATAAGATCACTTATGTGCAATACTTGGTAATCATCCCCAAGTTGGTGTGCTACACATAGCATTAGCACACAGGACATCATATCATTTACTACTCGATTACCCTCCCCTTAATGGTTATATAAGTGATTCTAATCAAAAGTACTCTATGTGTGCATTATTGTCCCTTACTTATGGTCCTGGAGGTGTTTAGGACTTCTAGTTAAGGTGGATCTAGACTTTCCTATTTTGCTTAGAAGGAGAAAATCTAAGTGACAAACAAAACAAATAGGATTGTCAGACAAAGGGACAGTTAAAGGCTCATGTTTTACCTCCACAAATAAGTAGGCAATTGCACATCTCAAACAACAGTATTTCAGACACTTTAAAAGTCTTATAGCAGGATATCTAGGTGAACGCAAAGTAGAACATATCCAGTGTTTTTATTAAAGCGAGGCAAAAGGTGCTTAATCACTTGTCTACTGATTTTAGGACTAGTTAAACTTGGGCAGTTCATAAATGGTTAAACAAAGCACAATTTTATAATTCAAAGATTTTAGTCGTCCTACAGGCTTGTCTACGCGTGGATCAGAGATTTCCTATAAACATGATATCTAATGGTTAATCAGAATCGCAATAAACCAGTAAATGATTTTAAGCAGGCAGTTTGGTTCAGTAGGTCCTATAGGCATGTTGTCTAGGTGCTACAAATATTCACAAATATTATGGAATAATTTATATATATAAGTCTGATATCTAGGTATTGGGATTGCTTTAATACGTATTTCCTATTGGCATGATTGCTACTGAAGAAAGTAATTTATACGATTTGACTGCCGGTATGATATCAAGGTTAGTGAAATAAAAGTCCTAGAACATGGTTTCTAATGCACATAAGAGAATTTATGAACATGATTGTTAAGGCTGAATTAACAACCACCTAGAGACATGATTTCTAGCATGGATGAGAACATGCATAACTAGAGATTTGGAGCAAATAACATGATGAACCTATGAGCATGTTTTCTAATGCACACAACAACCTATAGGCATAGTTTCTAATGGAGGTAGATAATCATTACATCCTAAGGGCATGATTTCTACCGTATTTCCCCACAAAACATGTATAAAAGTCCCTCCCATTTTACTAATATTCCCAATATCTGTTTTACAAGAATCGTTATTACAGACCAAAGATGAATGAATTACAGAAATGAGAATGCTAAACTATAGGGAGCCTGGATAGACCCAAAAATTAAACCTCAAAAAACCAGGCCTTCAACAAAGTATGAACATGCCAATATTCTCATAGTGAACCCAATTGTATCCCGGTGTGTCAAGGTTCCCAAGGGCCTCAAGGATCCCGGAAAATGCTCACACCAGAAAAACTTTTAAAAAAAGGAAGATTTTTTGTGAGCAAGTTTTGGAGAGTCAGCCCAGTATGTCAAAGTTCAGAGGAGACTCATGGGCTCCTAGGCAATGCTCACACTGGAGGGGCAGGACCCTAGGTGTTCTAAGAGTAGGAGTTGAAAACAAGATATAGTTTTAAGATAATAGCTTTGGATTTTCAGGAGGTAAGGAGCAAACAGAGTCATTTAACACTTAGAAAAAAAATTATCAGTAGATAGAAGCAGGATCACTTCATGCAAGGTTTCAACTAAGTTTATTAGCTGTTACTAGGTGAGTATATGGATAGACACTACACAAAGACATGGCATGCTGGGATCAATCAGACAGTCATATACAAAGGGGTAACAGGGATTGGGAGCATGGAAATTATTAGCCTGTTAGGGGTGAACACTTAAAACAGGGGCAGGAAACATGCCAGTTGAGAAACAAATAGACATAGGTCTAATTTACATATAAGTAAACATGCTGAAAGCAAGAAACACATAGGTTTAATTAAACATAAGTAGGCTGGCTGATTATAAGGAAACACATAGGTTAAACACACTACTAAAAATCATGTTCTAGCAACAGACAAATTCTTTAGCTAAACAGAAAAAATCGTTGCTAATCTTATTTAGCGATGGATTAGCAATAGATTATCAAGAAATTCTACTAGCTACGAGCGTTTTAGCAACATATTAGCGACAACATTCATACCTAATTTCAGTTTTTTTGTAGTGACAGAAGTAGACATGCTAATTACAAGGAAACACAGAGGTTCAATTGAATAGCAGTAAACATGCTGATTAGGAACAATAAACATAAAGCACATGGATCTAATGAGGTAAAATTAGACACGCTGATAACATGACACATAGTTTAATTGAATAGCAGTAAACATGTTGATTAGGAAACACATAGGTTTATTTGAATAGAAGGAAAGACATGCTCATTATAAGGAAACACATAGGTTTTATTTGAATAGCAATAGTGGAGGCATACCAATTAAGATATAGCAATAGAAGAATGAAGCAAACAAGGTCCAAAGCTCTAGCCTTGGCTTCCAGCCGGCTAGACAGTGCAACAAACAAAGAGTAGAAGATTGTGATAGAGAGTGAGAGCAAGAACTTTATGTGTCTTTCTATGTCTGTGTGCGTGTGTTAAAGAAAAAAAGTAAGGCTTATATAGCCTTCAGCAGAGTATAGCAAATAAGGCAAAGCATTTTAAAGGTTAGAAAATAAGGCAAAGAAAATAATCAGTCAATCAATTAGGCATGATAGGGCCAATCAATAGGCAAAAATCATGGGATTGTATCCAAAATAACTCGGAATAAGGTCTAAATAAGGTAAGTCGTAAGTCTGATAGCCAATTAGAATCCGAACACCAAAAATCCGGCAAGTAACAGGGCAATTAGTCACAAATAAGGTAACACAAGTAACTTGCGACCAATTTAGGTGTTGGTAAGGCAATCAGCACATAAATTAAGCTTGACAGGAATAATTAAGGCAAGCAGCGCCAATTAAGAGTCCCAAAATAAGGAAAGTAGACAAAATTACAGGAAGTAATCACCTCAGTAAACAAAGCAAATTTCTAACCCTAGATAGTTTAGGTCATCAATCAATTACTCCAAAATAACGGACAAATATTGAAGCGAGCCATGAAATAATCAAACAAACTAAAACTAGAACACAGTCATGAAGGAATCAGTGGAAAAGGATTGTCGAACACATAGGAATTTTTTAGAAAAGCATCGTAGAGATAGACGAAGTGAAACCCTAGTTTGGAAGATCATTAAAATCAATTAACGATAGAGGGAGCAACAGATTTTAAAGAAAAACTTCCGTATAAACTCAAAATCGTTTCAGATCTACAAGGATCTGAACACATTCAAAGCTCAAGAGATGAGGGTGGGGACGAGATGAGGGAAACATCCAACCATAGCCATATAGACAACAATACTCACAAACACTTAATAAACAATAGGCGATTCATAAGAAAACGAAGAACCTAATTAGCTCTGGGTCGAATCTCTTTGAGATTCCTTCAAAGAACAGTAATAAGAATCGAACAACCAGTAGAGGTATAGGTTAGATAGGGTAGCAAAACACCATATAACCCCATATCTAGTCGGGGATCGAAGGGGTTTGAGAGATTTAGGGGGTGACGGCGCTAGGGTTAGGGATGGTTTCAGAGAGAACAAAGAAGAAGACAGATTCAAGGGCAGCAGGTGTTGACAAGTGATTTGGGTTTGGGGGGTTAGGGATAATTAAAAAAGGAAATAGCATCTTGTACCGCTGATTTCTGAGATCAACGACCAGGATTTGATTTAGGTCGGGTTGGTTTTAAAGAAACGGGTTATGGGTTAGTCAATTGGGCTGGGGTTATTCATTTGAATTGGGCTTTGGGGGGTCCAAATTTGAACTTAATGAAAGGGCTATTTGTTAAATACCCATTTAATTAATTAAATAATTTGTAAAAATAGCTAATTAAATGATAAAAATGATTTTTATGCATGAAGATGATTTAAAATAATTAATTAACACTATAAAAATATAAAAAATTATTTTCTGTATAGATAATATAGTTATGCATTTATAGGGGCTATTTTTGCAAAATATGCAATTATAGTCTTAAAAATGCAAATGTAATTATAAAAAATGCAATTAAAATATTTGAACTCTTATATGAGCATAAATGATGAATTTAGATGATTAAATCATTGTAAGGTAATATGAGGAATAATTATTGAAGATTTATATAATTAAAAATGCAGAGATAAATTAATATAAGGCCCTTAAAAATTATAGAAAAATTGTTAAAACACTTGTGCATGTTTATAGATGCATGTACAATATTTTCAGAATATGTATGCATATTTTAAAATATATGAAGAAAAAATTAGGTATCAACAGGAAGTAGCTGATGTAGTAGAAACAACGACAGCCTGAGCAAGACTGGTCCACCCGGTCAATATCTGAACTGAGGTCTCCTGAAAACCTGGGATAACAATAGGCACAACCGGTGCCTGAGCTGCTCCCGCTGGAGTATCCACAAGTAGGACATGATCATAAATTGGGGTGGCTAGTGGATCTGCATATGCTACCCTAGGTGTTGTCCGGGCTACACCTCTGCCCCTACCATGGCCTCGACCGTGACCTCAGCCTCTCGTGGCCCCAACTGGTGGTACTAGTAGTCGTCCATCCTGACCGATAGCACGTGTCCTCACCATCTATGAGAGAATAGAATAATAAAAGTTTAGTTACCAGAATCAACAGATTCACACAACAAAAATTGAAGAATCTGAAGTTTTCCTAAAGGTTCTGCAGCCTCTCGAAGATAAGTACAGACGTCTCCGTACCGATCCGCAAGACTCTACTTAACCCACTCATGACCTGTGAGACCTATGTAACCTAGGCTCTGATACTAACTTGTCACGACCCCAAAATTATCCTGATCGCGATGGTGCCTATCATGGAACTAGGTAAGCCGACATACTCCCAAACAATTTGATGTTTCATTAAAATATAGATAAAAAGCCTTTTTCATACTGAAATTTCTTAAGAAGATTAATTCAAAAACCAAAAATACGAAAATAAAAGCCCAACCTCGGGTGTCACTAAGTCATGAGAAAATACTACACCTGTTCTGAGATATAACAGGACTAACACAGTCTGAGAGTAGCCAAAATACAGTAAAAAGAAGATAAAGAAGGATAAATACAGAACTCTGATCGCTAGGAAGCTATCTCGCTATCTGCGATGAAGGTCCGCGACTGGAATAGTCAACAACCACTACCGTGCCCTGAGATACCTGGATCTGCACACAAGGTGCAGGGGTAACATGAGTACACCAACTCAGTAAGTAACAAGTCCAAACTATACACTGATAGGTAGCGACGAACTAAACCTTAACAGGTAAAACACAATTAAATTGTATAATAAAGTAAGCATGCTTGCAATACAAGTATGCAACTCAACAGTAAACTAAATATCAATTTGAACAATGTGAAGTATAAAGCTCAGCTAATCTCTACGTGCCAATGCACAAAATGCATGAAAATGTACCATGTATCTCCACTCTCAAGTGCTCAACCACTCAGTACTGTATGTGGCCATCCGGCCCAGGAAAGATCCATCCTGGAATATATACACATCGCTGACAACAATCATTCAGTACCGAGGAAGCCATTCCAGCTCTACGGGCAAGATCCATTTTTAGGAATAAATACTTCGACAAGATCCATGTCCAGGGAAGTTCCATCCCTCAAAATATCAACTGAGCTCACTGGGGGTGTGTTATAGACTTCGGATGAGCTCCTACAACCCAAGCGTTGTCATAATCATCAACATAACTGTTGCAGCATGCAGCTCGATCCCATAACTGTCACTCATAATCAGGCTCTCTGCCTCACTCAGTCATCACTCTCCAGCATCACACACACAAGCTCACAATTCCATGAAATTAGCCCAAAACAATGATAGTATATGCCAAATAATAACAACCGAAGATGAGATATGATATGATATGCATAAATAAGACTGAGTACAGAATATCAATGAAACTAATGAGATGACAGCAAGAAACGACCACTCGGGTCGCAACAGTATCGGCGTGAAGCCCTAACATGATAATTATCATGCTTTACAGCTCATTACTTAATCACATAACAGAAGCACGGATATCATCAAGACGGAGTCACTATGCAGTGCCATGGAATGAACCAGGCCACAATTCTCATGGTGCATGCTCACGCCCATCACTTGGCATTTGCGTCACCTTAGTACTAATCACATAATACATAGTTCGAGATTTTGAACCCTCAGAACCAAGTTTGGAAACGTTACTTACCTCAAACCAAGCCAAATCCTACTCCGTGACGCCCTTGCCTCTGGAATCAGCCTCCAAACATCCTGAATCTAACCAAAAGCAATACAATGCAGTCAATATAGGACAAGGAACGAATTCCACTTCAAAAACTATCAATTTAGACAAAAATCCTGAAATTCACCCAAACCCTCCCCCCGGCCCACGTCTCGGAATCCGACAAAAATCACAAACTTAGAAAGCCTATTCACTTATGATTCTATTCATACCAAATTCATCAAAATCTGACATCAAATGTTCCCTCAAATCCCCAATCAAACTCTCCAATTTCCAAGCCCTAACCCCTCATTTTTACCCCAAATCTTCACAAATTACATGATTAATCAATCGAAAATCATCACATATACGAGTTTTAGGGCTCAATCCACTTACCTTGCTGCTAAACCCTTGAATTCCTCCTCAAAACTGCTCTCAAAGGCTCCAATGCCGACTAAAAATTGTGGAAAATAACCTAAATTTTGCAAATTCCACCTTTTATACATTCTTCCCAGAACTTCCGCATCTGCGGTCCCTATGTCGCTTTTGCGATGCCACACCTGCGGGAAGTCCATTGCAGGTGTGGTTCTCACTTAAATCCCAGAATCCGCTTCTGCGGACCAATCCTCACACCTGCGACCTCGTAGGTGCACACCAGGCATCGCACCTGCGGTTCCTGCCCTCCTTAGCCTTGCCCACTTATGCGGCTTCTTTTCCATTTCTACGGGCCCTCACCTGTGGTCCCCGCAGGTGCGGTTATGATAGCTGAATGAAAACCTCAGCATTCCTCAAATTCCAACATTGATCCGTCAACCTCCCAAAATCAACCTGAGGCCCTTGGGACCTCTACCAGATATACCAACAGGTCACATATCAACATACAAACTTGGTCGAACCATCGGAATACTCAAAATAACATCAAAACACCAAATCACCCTCAGATTCAAGCCAAAGAACTTCTAAACTTCCAAATTTTGCAAACAAGCCAAAACCTACTAAATAACCTCCGATTGACGTGAAATTTTGCACACACGTCACAAATGATGCCACGCACCTACTCCAACCTTCAAAATTCCATTCAGACCCCGATTTCAAAATTTTCACTATCAACCAAAAATTGCCAAATTTCTAATCTTGCCAATTCAAGCCTAATTCTTACCACAGACCTCCAAATTACATTCTGGACGCGCTCCCAAGTCCAAAAAGCCATCAAAATTCACATTCAAGATCATTTACACATATGTCAACATCCGGTTGACTTTTCCAACTTAAACTTCCAAATAGGAGACTAAGTGTATCATTCCACACCGAAACCACTTCTGACCCAAACCAACCAACACTATACGATGAAATACAGCTGAGGAACACATAAGGAAGTAGAAATGGTGAAAATACGACTATAACTCATGATACGACAGGCCGGGTCGTACATAAGTGTTATCTTCTTTGGATGACGATTGGAGATATGTTCATTTAGTGGTCTATGCAAGAGCTCTTAGCGGTAATATCCCCTCTAAAAATGCTCTAGCAGCCAAACCTATAGTAGAAGATTGTGACCCTCAAAGTATCCAAACCCATGCTTGTACCGATCCAAGGTTCGCTATATCTCAATTAGTATCATAGGGATGATGGTGTATTTCTACCATTCGATACCCTCCATCATAGTCCTGGCGACCATGGGCAAGCAGGTGTGGATTTTCCCTCTTTGCATTAGGAAGATTAGAAAACCCAAGAAGTAGACTATGAAGACATAAACTCAGCAGTGGGACCATCCTAAAGAGGTAATATCTAACTCCTGTGATGCTAGCAATATGACTTGTTATGTCCATATCTCTCATGGAGAAATTTGAAAGGGATGAAGGATTTCTTTAAGCAAACTAACTTGTTGTTATTCTTGAACCCTAGGATTCTCATAAAACCACTTGCAGTGCAATTTTCTGGCACCAATAGACCGGGAATATCCCATGGAAATTTGGCAAAATCCCCTATCTCTTCTAGAAGAGAAATCATTGTTATATTGCCAAATCAAAAAATAGTTCTCTTTTCATCTCAGAACATTGTGGCTGCCTCAATTAATACTTTCGGTCGAATGTTCAACAAATACGGAAAGTTACCAAACACCCTTCTCACGTGGTTTTTGTCACATGGTGCAAGGTCATTCAACCAATCAATCAGCAGAGGTGGGATATTGTTTACCGTGAAAGTGGTAATAACAATTAAATTTATTGATGGGACTCTAAAAATACGTGATCTATTTTTATGCTAGTTGTTTAAGCAGATGATGCTATATGCATGAAGTTAGATACGAGATGCAAGCTAAAATAGAGTTATAATCAAACCGATGAGTCAGCCGATCAGGGCCTCGGACAGACTGATACAGGGTCTCGAGGTCGATCCTTGGGCTCGAGCTCAAGCTATTAAGGGTAATCGAGGAAAGGCTAATAGTTATGAAACAATCAGTGAACGCCCTTTATGGCCAGTGAAAAAGCAATAAATGAAGAACAAGTATGAAGATAATAACAAAGGCAACAATAACGAGATAGTATATTAGAGAGAAAAGAGAATGTTCTTCTATATTTTGTGTAGAGTAATTGGAGCAACAGACCCTTAAATAATTGCATGGATCCCCTTTATATAGGAGGGAAATCCCCGTATTGTACAAAAATACACTAGTTACATAGGTATGTAGATGGGACGGCTGACTGATGCCCTATTTGGGTTCAGAGTAGCCTGCCAGACCGTGTCAGCTCTAGTTGCGTGCTTTGGGAACCTTCCATTTCTATAACTTATCATAACCAATGATATCATGTGTCGAGTATCATTGACCCTAGAAGAGAAATACTCGGCCACGGCCTCGAGTCTTCAAACCAGTTCTGTGACCTCGAGCCTTCGAGGTGATCTTCCGAAGTACCTTAATGACCAGAAATTGAACCCTCCGATTTTGCCGTATACATATATTCTTGACCATGCCAAACATGGGAATTTCATGCTTTATTTTCTGCAAAAAAATAAAAGTTATCCCTTTCTCCCTCTGGATTTGACTATTTACGCAATAATAGTCAACATGTTGGCACGTTTTCTTCAAGTAATGCACATAACATGATTGTGTCCTTTGGGATTGTTGAAATCCCTTTAGACTTTGGGAAAACCTTATCTAAGTGGATTAATGCATCAATGATGTTTCAATTTGTACTAAGTTTAGCATATGCATGTACATTTCAAATCATAGTGGGGTTTCTAGAAGGGACTTGGCTGATACTCTCAAGTGGACGACTTGAGAGGGAAAGGCACGGGACCGTCGACTACACTACAAATCAACTAGTCTACCGTTAATAAGCCTTTCCGATTTTAAAAGGAGTTTTTAGAAAAGCACGGACACTCATCAGGCGGCGCTATGTTGATAATAAGCATGAGTACAGTATGATGTTGAAAGCATGATTTGTGCAAAAAATAAGAAGACATTACCAGATATTTTGCATGATGAAAGAATGTAATAATGGTAAATAATGCAATAAAGATAAACAAAAGGAAGAAGGGGAAGAGAAAGACAAAGGAGAGAAGTTAGCATAGCTTACAAAAAGTACGAGAATGTAATTAAATGAAGCAAATGAGGGAGATAGGGACGAGCAATACCAGATATGGCAACTTTAAGCAAATAAGGGACATATGGAAGGGATGTACATGAAAGAAGTCAACTAATCCAACAATCCACGCAAGCAAAAAATTCATTATGGTAAGAGCCTGAATATATCCAGCAGAGTCGCCATGTTGTTGCGCCCTATTTTCTCGCGAAAGAGAGTTTCGATGTGTGACAACTCTTTCACATAGGTATTAAAAAAAAAGAGTCACCACCTAATAATTTTTAAGGTATGTTAGGGAATCTATTTGTAAATAACTCTTTTTAACTAGTCTATGTCACCAAAAGTCGGGTAAGAGCTCAAATTACCTCGAAGAGAAGGGGTTAAGCACTCGAGGTCCGCAACTGTGGTTTCCGGCTAAAGTTTACACTAAGTGGGATTGTTAAATTATAATTATCCTATGTGATTATATAAGTTAAAGAACGATAGGGAGTCTAAGTTTACATGAAAAAAATATTGCACATAAGAAAAGAAAGCAGACTAATATTAATAAAACACTTATGCAATACTTGTAGATTACAAGATATAGCCTAAGTTCAAACAAATGTATAAAACAATAATGGGGGAGGGGGTCCTAAGTTTTTAAGCCTAAAGGATCGCCTCGTACAACATAAATAATACTTCGAAACTCCCTTAAGGTAAGGGTTTCTCATATTATCTAGAGGGTACAAGCTATCATTTTCTACTCCCCAATTACTATCTTAAAGTTGTTTACCTGAAGGGTTCTAGTTCAATTCTAATTCGCGTCCTATTCGTGCTTCACTCGTCACATGCCTATGGTCAGGAGGCTTTGGGCCTACTTGGTGGTTCTGGACTTTACATAGGATGCTTAAAATGATACAAACAAAGTGTGCAATAAAAGCAAATAGGATTGCACATAGTTAATAGCTAAGGCCTCAAATTGACCTCCTCACGTACACCCAGATGCACGCAAACAGTTGTAGGCTCATGCTAACAATGTTCCATATTATTAAGTGAATAGTTGTAGGTGGGCTGACTTGAAATAGGAGAAGTGTTGAATGGAGCAAGACTTATAGGTATGATTTCTATATGGTTGACTGATTCAAGAGTTAATATAAGTCCTACAAACTATTGATATTAACAAATGGTTTATTAAAATACGATAGGCATGATCACTAGGTGACTTAAAATTGGACGATGGGATCATGGAAAATTCATGGTTATTTATCCTTAATCCTAAAGATATGATTTCTAAATTAATAGCGAATTCCCATAGGCATGGTATCTTGATAATAATACTCAGGCAACAAAGTTGTTGAGAAGATACACTTGCTTCGTTTATTTTTGCAGGCATGTTACCTGTGCAGCAAAGTGATGTCGCTTCAATTAACCACATTGAAGTCCTATAGGCATGATTCCTTAGACAGACAAATTTTGAGAAATGAAGTTGTTTTAAGCACAGGTTTGTTTGATTAGTCTTATAGCCAAGTTTTCTAAGTGAGCCACAAACTTGCAAGAAGTATCAATGTAGAACTATTCAAATGAGATCCTATAGGCATATTATCTAACAACACATAGAAATAGATCATATTGAGCAAGTAGAAAATGAAGTGTTAAATCTAATAGGCATATTTTCTAATAACACATAAAAATAGAGCATGTTGAGTAAGTAACAAGTGAAGCATTTCGATCCTATGAGCATGTTTTGTATCCATTCATGAGAGAATTAAAGTACCTCAGCCCCCCACTTTTCACTAATCCCAAGTCATTATTATTAAATATTATTACATGCTCAAGAATAAATTAATAAAGACTTGAATATGACAAAATACAACCAGGAACAAATATAAGCCCAATAAAGTAATTAAAAGCCCATTACAACAGTAACCCAAGGGTTTCCCTAGGCATTTAATAGCCTTATTCTCCAAATAGATAGCAGGCCTAAACCACAAGCTCACAAGACAACTAGACTGCACCTAAGTTCGGTTCATAGATCCAACAACACACATGGCCCAGTTCCACGCCTAACGAACAACTTACTTACCCAAATGGATGTCAGATTTAGCTATACAAGTGACCAAATACTAATGGAACAACTTAAACACTTATTTTCTACCAAGACACATAAACATGATCATGCTAAATTGAAAGACACACAAGACATATAAGAGGCAAGTTCATGTTATGTTTTCCACGAAGAATATGTCAGGATTAAGATATGCTGCTAATTCGTAGGTGCCTAATCTTCGATCCAAACTGGTGATTCACCGCATTCCCTTCTCTAGTTAGGAATTGAGAGTGATGCTAGCATTGAATGAAGGTAATTCGCCAGTATTTGGAATAAAAAACTTTCGATAATAAAGAGGAGGATGTGAGGGAAGTCATTGTAAGATAGCAAATCATTCCAAGTAGAATTTCAAAGTGGAGATTGTGCATATCATTCTAAAAGAGACTTTAGACACAAGAGTCTTAATCATAAAAGTCTAGTAGAGTCAAAGTCAAGGAGGATATAAGTTATCTCACAAAAATCTCTAACATGGAAGCCTTATATGATCATAAACAGTACAACAAGCAGTCTAAGCATGGGGAACCTAACATGTTGGGTATTAGTCATAACACATAGACTCCAGAACCCAAAAGAGCTCATGGCATGTGAGAAAAAATATATCAATTTAAGGTTATTAGAAAGCGGACTCCGGGTCCTATGCCAGTTGACTATGCATAATAAAATAAGCTACACATATTGAAATTCAACTAGAAATTTTAGGCAACATTGAGGAATATAAGATTTGAGAAAGTCAGGGAGCACACAAGTAACAGGAAAGCCTATCATATTTGTTTATAGATTCAGGCAATATTGGTACTTAGAAATTACATGATTCATGAATCAACTATAAGTTTTACTTGGGTAACTCAGCACGAGGTAATAAATTTCGGGCATAGTATAATTTATTATAAAGAATCTGAACCAAGTAAAGAGATGATCCCAGGACAACAGTAGGTATAAGAATTCAGGCATACACAAACATATTAGGCTAAGCAAATACAAGTTTAGGTGTTGCCTAGACTTGGATGATGTGTGTGAAAATTGGTAGAGCCCTTGCGAGGGCTGAGGGCAAAGTAGAGAGACGTTGTTCATGTTGATGAAGAGAATTCATGCCAAAGGGAAGATTTATTATTTGTGGCTTGAATTATTTCTTTGCATGTTTTAGGAAATCCATAATCCCTATAGGTTTGGGAGAACTCACTATCCTAATAGATTTGGGAAAGGAAAACATATTGTCCTTGTCAAATTGAAAAATCTTTCTCTTATAGGTTTGTGACTGTTTAGGATCTATATATAGGGATTTTAGTTGGAGATTCTATATACTGTATAGTGTTTATCTTCTCATTTATAGCGAAAAACACTCTCTTCTGCCCCGATGATTAGGCTTAGCCGAACCTTGTTAAATCCTTGTGTTAATTTTTCTTTTCTATTTACCTTATGTAATTGTGTGCTAGTTAACCCACAATCTTCCGCAATAAAGACTAAAAAAAAGGTATTTTTTAGGTGAATATTCATGGAAATAGGCACAACCAGAAAGCTCACAGTAAGTAGAGCAAATAATTAATTGAGTGTTATGTGACGGAACTTCTCTATCCCTGATACGTCCATCATGCAAAAAATTTAGGTTTTGCAGCTAAAGTAGACCAAAAAAGTGAGAAATCAATCTACAGATATTTTCCATTCCTGGCTTGCAATTCAGTACCTCATAAAAGATACTTAGAAACAGATTATTTGATTTTCTTGGAGCCAATGAATGTATCAAGAACTT
>MU753590.1:0-11517 GCA_026770625.1 Nicotiana glauca
CCATATCAACGTTTCAATTAGTTGCCATTCCAAAACAACTTCTATTCATACTCTTGTTACTACTACTCTACACTCTTGTTACTATTAACCGAATAGCATTATGATCTCAGTCGGGCAACACACTAATTTAAGTAACCTTTTCACACCTATTCCCTGTGGGATTCGACCCCAACCTTGTTGGGTTATTATATTTGACATCGACCGCCTTACACGAATTAATAAAGTGTAATTTGAGCGTATCACCTTGCTGCCGACGAACTATTTTTTGTTGTTGCAAACAATCTCGGTCGATATCCCAAATCAACATAGTATGTGATCCCAGATGAAGTTAATGACTTCTTTCTCTTGGACCTTTTTGAATGCTTGAGCTTCGACCCTTTTTTGTAAAATAATTAGTCATGAATAGTATGAATTGAGCTTTACCGGGTGTCTACGGCAGGGGACCAACGATGCACATTCCCCACTTCATAAATGGCCACAAAGATAGGACCAAGTGGAGCATTTCTCCCGATTGATGGATCATAGAGGTATGTCTTTGCCACTCGTAGCACTTTTGTACGAAGTCTTTTGGTATCCTTCTCCATTTTTGTCCAGTAGTAGCTGGCTTTGATTAGCTTACGACCCTACGATTCTGCCCCAGATTGGTTCCCGCAAGTGCCCTCGTGAACTTCTCTCATGGCATATTTGGTCTCCACCGATCCAAAACATCTGGCTAGTGGGTCAAATAAGGGCCTCCTTAACAATGCCCCTTCGAACAAGCTGAATCTAGCAGCTTTGGTTTGCACAGTTCTCGATTCTTTGGGATCCGAAGGCAATTTTCATGTCTTCAAGTAGTCTATATAGTTGTTTCTCCAAACACCAAGTTAAACTTGTTGATTTCACTTTGGCGTGGCCTTCTTCTATCACCAAATTCATTAGTTGCATTATTGCTCCCGAGTTGAATTCATCGGAATCAAACGACGACCTCAAGTTACCTAGTGCATCGATCTCATTATTTTGATCACGGGGTACATGCTGTAGGATCCATTCCCTTAATTGGTGTAGGGTTACCTGTAATTTGTCTAGGTACCTCCATATCCATTCTTCTTTTACTTCAAAAATTCTATTAACTTGATTTCCCATGAGGAGGTAGCCGTACTTAGCTACGATCACTTCGGCCCCAAGGTTTTTAGACAATTCTAGACCTACAATCATGGTCGCATGCTAGGCCTCATTGTTAGTTAATTTCACAGTTCTAATAGACTGTCTAATCCGATAGGTGGTTTTAGTACAATATCGAGCCAGTACACCTTTACATTAGAGGCACCGTCCATAAAGGTCAAAATTCCTGAAGTAGTCCCTGAGGTTAGCTGTACTTCCCTTTTGACTTTGGGTATTAAGGTCGGCGTAAAGTCGTCCACGAAATCTGCCAAAATTTCAGATTTTATGGCGGTTCAGGGTCGATACTCGATATCGTACCCGCTAATTCCAATGGCCCATTTGGCCCAACTGGACCGAGAGCTTGGGCTTATGTATGATATTTCTCAGCGGGTATGAGGTTACAACACATATAAGGTGGCATTGAAAGTACAGCTTTAGCTTCCTGGAATCACTTAGCAATGCGAGTGCTAGTTTTTCCAGGTAAGGATACCTTGATTCAGCCTCTCCTAGATTTTTACTAACATACTAAATAGGAAATTGCGTACCTTCTTCCTACCACACTAAAACACCACTTATCGCCACCTCAGAAACTGCCAAGTAGAGATATAATTGTTTGTCTGCCTTCAGAGTGTGCAGCAGGGGGGACTCGATAAATAACGTTTGAGTTCTTCCAAGCTTGCTGACATTCGGGGTCCAGGAAAAGTTATTCTTCTTCTTTCATAGTAAGAAGAATCAATGGCTCTTGTTTGAGGACCTCGAGATGAACTGCCCCAAGGCGTCTATACGCTTGGTTAGTCTTTGAACGGCCTTGAAGTTATCCACCACGATGATGTCCTCTATTACCTTTATTTTTTGGGGGTTGATCTCGATCCCCCGATGGGATGTCATGAATCTGAGGAATTTGCCCAATCCGAACCCGGATGCGCACTTCTTCTGGTTTTGCTTCATGTTGTATTTTTGTAGTATGTCGAAGGTCTCCTGCAAATGTTTCAAATGGTCCTCTTCTTGCAGGGACTTGACCAACATGACGTCAATATAAACTTTCATTAATTTCCCTATTTGTTCTTCTAACATATGGTTTACTAGGAGTTGGTAGGTGGCGCCGGTGTTCTTTAATCCAAATGGTATTATGTTATAACTATAGGTGCCGAATTGAGTGATGAAAGAAGTTTTTTCTTGATCATCCTGGTCTATTCGAATTTGGTTTTACCCAGAGTAGGCGTCGAGAAAGCTGAGTATCTCGTGACCGGTCATCGATCATTCGATCGATGTTGGGCAGAGGGAAAGAATCCTTAAGACATGCTTTGTTTAGGTCTTTGTAATATACACACATTTTTAGTTTATTCCTTTTTAGGAATTACCACTACGTTAGCTAACCATTCTGGGTATTTAACTTCCCGGATATATCCTATTTTTAGAAGTTTGGATACCTTATCCTTGATGAACACATGTTTGATATCGGACTTCTTCTGCCTAACCCGATGGAACTTCGGGTCCAAACTTAGCTCATGAGTAGTGACCTCTGGTGGGATCCTTTTCATGTCAATATGGGACCAAGCGAAACAATCTATGTTAGCTTTAAGAAAATCAATAAGTTTTTTCCTGAGCTCGGGGGCTAACCCTGGTGCAAGGTTTAGGGTACCGCCCTCATGCTGTGAACCCAAAGCCTTCCAAATAGAGCATTATACCTTATGTCCCCCTCGATCATGTTGAACTTTATTTCTTGGATCGTCTCGGTGATGTTTACTGGAGAGGTTATCTCCCCTTTAGTGGTCTCACATGCCATGTTAAATTCATTCAGCACCCAGACTGCTGGCAAGATTTGGTCCTGTAACCCCAATTGCTCTACGACCCTTGATCTGATGATGTTGGCCGAGCTACCTGGATCAATCAACACACGTTTAACTCGAGATTTATTGATAAGTACGGATATTACCAGTGCATCATTGTGAGGATGTACGATGCCCTCGGCATCTTCGTCGCTAAATGAAATGTCTCCTTCCAGAATATAATCCCAGGTGCGTTTTTCCCTTGTGATGGATACTTTAGTGCATTTAATCATTGGTCCTTGGGGGATATTGACTCCTCCGATAATCATGTTGATCACATGATGAGGCTCCTCTTGTTCAACCTGTTTATTGGCATCCCTGTTCCTGAAGTGGTTTTTGGCTTGATCACTCAGGAATTCTCGAAGGTGCCCCTTGTTGAATAATCGCGAAATTTCTTCCAAGTCGTCCCCCTTGATTGTGCACGTATAGGAGATCACATTCTCGTTGGGATACGTAGTCCCATTATATTTAGGGATGTCGGGCATACGGAACCTCTTAGGGATCGTCTTTGATACCACGCTTGGAGGAAAAGGCTTCTGGACAAAATTCTTGGAGTCTAGCCACTTTAATATCGGGGGTGCTCCTGGGATCTGATCGACCCTATAATTGTATGTTTCCACCTTCTTGTCATTAATCTCAAACTGAACCACACACCATAACTAAAGACTTCAAATTTTGCCATATTTGAAAATATACGATGGCACGACGGACCCTGAGGATCATGTGACCCACTACGTCACCACAGTAAAAGGCAATGACCTCACCAAAGAACAAGTGTCTTCTATATTACTAAAGAAGTTTGATGAAACCCTCACCGGGGGAGCACTGACTTGGTACTCACAACTACCTAATCGTTCCATAGAGATGTTCAAGGAAATGGCCAACAAGTTTGTAACTGCCCATGTCGGGTCTAAGAAAGCAGAGGCGAGGGTGAATGACATATTTGCCATTAAACAATCACCCGGTGAAGGACTAAGAGATTTACTCGCCCGATTCAACCATGTAAGGATGACCTTACTAAATGTATCAGAGGGAATGGCAGTAGCAGCTTTCTAGAACGGGTTAAATAGGAATGATTTGAGGCTGACCTAAAAATTGTTAAGCCGAATCATGAAATATCCCCCAACCACTTGGGACAAGATACACCAACACCTACTACGCTGAAGTGCGAGCTGATGAGGACGACCTCAACGGTCTAACTCAACAACTAACCTCTGTCCAAATGGAATCCAAGAAAGACCGAAAAATTGACAAAAGAAGGGACCATGCAGGCTCGCAACCCAAACATGAAAGACAGCAACCATATGTCAGAGCCGATGTCATACCACCTCCCCGTTATGGCGACAGCCCATCTAGGCCGCCAATAGGGATTCACCAAAGGGAAAGAGGTATGCCTCCACTACTATCTACCCACAATTTCTATGTTTCACCCTCAAAAATAGTCTACGCCTTGGAGAAGCTTGGCACAAAAGTGAAGTGGACACAGAAGATGAGGTCCAACCCAAACACTAGAAAGTCAAATGTCCATTGCAAATTCCATTAGGAAGGGGGCCATAAAACCAAGGACTGCATCGCTCAAAGGCAAGAGTTCGTGAACATGCTTCACCAAGGACATCTGAAAGAATTTTTGAGCGATCAAGGAAGGGAAAACTTTGCTCAAGGAAGTGAACAACATCGGGGTCCACTAAAATCTCCCTCCCCAACTCAAACCATCCAAATGATCATCATGGGAGGAGACGATATGTCAATGAATAGCATAAAATTCATGACCACCTACAAGCCAAAACGGTCAATCACTCATGAAAGGTATGACAAACTCGAAGAGAGTATCATCTTTGATAAGTCGGATACCCACAATTTGGTCTTTCCTCATTATGACGCCCTTATTATTACTTTACGCATCTTGGATACTAGCGTAAAACATATTATGGTTGATGATGCGAGTGGCGCGCGCATTGTCCACCCTCGAGTTCTCGTACAAAAGAAGCTCAAGGATAGGATAGTGGCACACTGCATCACACTGACGGGTTTTAACAATACAGTTGAGCGAACATCTAGAGAAATCACGCTAGCCCTCCTGGCCGGCAATGCCACTTTGGAGCCCGCGTTCCACATCATGGACCAGGATACATCGTACAAAGCCATCATAGGTCGGATCTAGATACATGCCATGAAAGTCATATCCTACAGCTTATATCAAGTCATCAAATTTCCCAACCCTTGGGAGATATTCAGCATCAGAGGAGAGCAACGCACTTCCCGAGAGTGCTATTGTATCGTGCAAGACTGCACACACACCCCATAATTGAAAGGAAAAGCTGAGGTCGTATAGAAATTAATAAGTTCGGGGTCAGATGATGATGAAGGGAAAGATGTCATCAGAGACCCTGAAATCGTAAAGGCCACAGGGTCAACCATAGAGGATCTCGACCCCGTACAACTCGACAAAGACGACCACAAAAGAAAGCCTACATCAGCCATAATGAAGACTTGTTTTCCTTCTCCCGTGTAGATATGTCGGGCATCCCGAAAGAGATAGCGAAGCACAAGTTGAATATCGACCTATTTTACCCCCAATGTGGTAAATTAGGCGGAAATTCAACTCTACAATAAATGACGCGGTACCCGGAGAGGTTGAAAAACTGCTGGAAAATAGCTCTATCAGAGGATCAAAGTACCCTCAATGGATTGCCAACATGTTCATGATGAAAATGAAGAATGGCAAATGGTGGATGTGCGTAGACTTCACAGATCTGAACAAAGCCTGCTTAAAAGACTCATTCCTAATACCCCATATTGACTAGCTCATTGACGCAACGACCGGGCACGTGCTATTAAGCTTTTTGGACGCCTACTCGAGCTGCAACCACATCCTCATGGAGGAGGAAGATTAAGAAAACACCACTTTCAACACTCAACAGAGGACGCATTGATACAGAGTGATGCCTTTCGGACTGAAAAATGCGAGGGCAATATATCAGAGGTTGGTGAAAAAAATGTTCAAAGACCAGCTCGGCAAAACCATGGGAGTCTACATGTTGGTCAATTCAAAAGGGAAAAAGGATCACATCGACCATTTGAAAGAGTCCTTCGACATACTCAGATGATATGCTATGAAATTGAACCCCGAAAAGTGTGCCTTCAGTGTAACGTCGGGAAACTTCCTCGTCTTCTTTGTATCATAACGAAGCATCGAGGTCAACCCCGACCAAAGCAAAGATATAGAAGGAATACCGGAGAACCTGACCAGTAAGAAACACGTATAGAAGCTCCCTATTGAGATTTATCTCACGGCCCTCCGAATGATGCCATAAATTTTTTGGCGTACTCAAGAAAGACAATGGACTCCAATGGAACTCTAAGTGTGTCAAAGCCTAGAAAGAATTAAAGGCGTACCTATCTTCACCCCCTTTGCTCGCGAAGGTGGAACATGGGGAACGTCTTCTCATTTACCTGTCAGTGTCCGATATGGCCGTGAGTGCGATCCTGGCCAGAGAAAACAAAGGTATATAATCCCCTAATTATTATATTAGAAAAAACTTTGGTTGACGCCGAAATCAGGTGCCCACACCTCGAGAAGCTAGCCCTGGCTTTGGTCGTAGCTTCACGAAAGCTTAGACCCTATTTCCAGTGTCACCCCATCTGGGTGGTCACGACCTTTCCCCAATGAAGTATTCTGCACAAACCCAAGTTGTTGGGCATGTTGGCCAAATGGCCCATAAAACAGAGCGAGCTTGATATAACCTATCAACTACACACGGTGATAAAGTCTCAAGTGCTCGCCTACATCAACAAAAAAAATGCCAAAAGTTGAAAAGGAAGTCGCCCGTACCTTCCCTAGAATACACGACCTATGGGTTTTGTATATCGATGGTACCTCTAACACATCAAGATCGGGACTGGGACTCGTGCACGAGGTCCAAACAGGCGAAGTGATTCGACATTCCATAAGATGCCTAGATATGACTAATAATGAAGCTGAGTACGAAACCGTGATTGCAGGGCTAAAGTTAGCTCTCAAGTACGGAGCGAAGCGAGCCATCCTACGGTGCGACTCTCAGCTCGTCGTCAATCAAGTCACATGGACTTTCCAAATCAAGGAAAAAAGACTACGAAAATATGAGGTCGAGATCTATAAGGTGTTACTCGAGTTTGATGAAGGCTGGCTCAACCAAATCGCCCGAGCATAGAATATCAAAGTAGATGGCCTTGCTAAGCTAGCAGCGGCTACTAAAAGCATAACCGGAGAAGGGAACGTGGTCACTCTACTCCACTCGTCGATTGATCGAATCGAGGAATGAACTACAAACCTAACTTGGGACTGGCACAATCGTATTGTCACATATTTTCAGGATAGAGTGCTTCTAGACGATAAAAAAGAAGCCAAGAAGCTTCGAATGCAGGCGACTAGGTAGAACGTCATCAAAAATGACTTGCACAAAAGAACGTATGGCGGCCCCTAGCAAAATACTTAGGCCCAAACCAGACACGACGCATTCTGGAGGAAATCCATGAAGGTCACTACGAAGCTCACACTGGCAATCGAGCCAATTCAGATGCCTCATACGAGCAGGCTATTACTGGCCCACAATAAAAAATAGGCCGCCGATTTCGTAAAAATATGAGAACAATACCAAAGATATGTCCCCATGATCTACCAAGCAGGCGAGCACCTCCACTCAGTCACCTTGCCTTGGCCTTTCATCAAATGGGCGATGGATATCGTCGGACCCCTCCAGCAAGACGAGGTAATATACGATTTCTTTTAGTTTTAACTGACTATTTTTCCAAGTGGGTGGAATCATGTGCATTCGCTCAAATACGCGAGTAAGAAGTGATCGCTTTCATATGGAGGAATATCATGTGCCATTTCGGCCTTCCCAAAGAAATTAGTTGTGACAACGGGCCTCAATTTAGTGGAAAAAAGATCGCCGAGTTCTTCGAGAAATGGCATATCAAAAGAATACTCTCCACGCCATATCATCCCACGGGCAATGCGCAAGTGGAGTCCTCCACCAAGTCAATATTGAATATCATGAAGAAGAAACACGAGAACGCCAAGGGACTATGGCCGGAGTTGCTACCGGAAGTGCTATGGGCATACCATACAACGCCAAAATCAAGCACATGAAAAACATCGTACTCACTGGTATATGGGACCGATAAAGTAATACTGGTCAAGGTCATAGAATCAATTCTAAGGCACTCACACAAAAGCAAGTCGAGAAACGATGAAAGCATGAGGCAAGACCTCGATGAGGCCGAAGAACGAAGAGACATGGCGTACATAAGGATGGTCGCCCAGAAACAACAGGCACAACGATACTACAATGAAAACGCCAAGATTAGGCCGCTCAAAGTCAGGAACTACGTACTCAAAGCCAAAACACAAGCAAGAAAGGATCCACGAGAATGAATGTTAGGGACTAATTAGGACGGTGCATACAAAATTACAGCGGCAGCAAGCAAAGGGTCGTTCCAACTAGAACCGATGGAAAGAAAAATACTACCAAACAACTGGAACATCGCCCACCTCAAGTACTTCAACTTCTAAGGAAAGATGTTCCCCGAGTCGTACTCTTTTTCCCTCACCTAAGTTTCTTACCAATTGGGTTTTCTCGGGGAGGTTTTTAACGAGGCGAAGAGGAGGACATTTCGAAGTTAAGCATGAGCAGGTGAGAATACAAGTTAGCAAGTTCATTGAACGAACCCTCGAATACTTCTCCCGGTTGACCAATAAAGGGACTAGGTAGACTGGGATTGGAATACCAACCCAAAAAACGTGTAAACTTCTCTAATGTATATATGTAGGCAAAGTATACAAGCACATGATATTCGCCTATGTCTCCACCAAGTTTTAACACTGCCCCAATCAAAATATTGAAATTCAACCTTACTTGAATCAACTCACATTTGACCTCGTTCAAATTAACTAAGAGTAACATTAGACCTCACTTGAATCAACAAACATTCGATCTCGATCGAATTAATTAAGAGTAACATTCGACCTCGCTCGAATAAACTCACATTCGAGCTTGTCCGAACTAATTAAGAGTAACATTATACCTCGCTCAAATCAACTCACATTCGACCTCGTTCAAATTAACTAAGAGTAACATTCAACCTCGCTCGAATCAAATCACATTCGAACTCGTTCGAATTAACTAAGAGTAACATTCGACCTCGCTCAAATCAACTCACATTTGACCTCGTTCGGATTAATTAAGTCACTCACATTCGACCTTATTCGAATTATTTAAGAATAACATTCGACCTCGCTCAAATCAACTCACATTTGACCAGCTCAAATTTTATTTCACAGTTAACCTCGTCTGAATTAATTATGGCATTGATTAACTTTTCTCGAACAAATCAAAGGCATACTTGGCCATGTTCGAGTTTATGCCTTCCAACAGTTCTTTTAGATCAAGACAATCAATCGAGGAAAACATCAAGGAAAAAATAAAAGACTCAAAAATAAACAGCAAAAGTAGCATTCCAAATCAAAAAGGTATCTTACAAGGGCCGAAAAGACTCTCACAAAAGTATAAAAAGATTGCAAAAAGCATCACTCAGTGGCATCATCCTTGCTGTAATCCCCGTCATCATCCTCTTCAATCGATTACGCATTATCATACCAAGCACCTTGCTCGATTACTCCCAGCTCGTCTTCATCATTGCTCGCCTGTGGCATGGCAGGATCATAACCACAAGCAACTTGAGTTGTGTGCGCCTTGGCACGAGCACCCTCGAACTCAACCTCAGTAACTCTCTGTGCCGCCATCATGTCCCTAAATATGTCTAGCTAGGCCTCGACATGGATCCACTTTTCGTACGAATCCCGCACAACATCAGGATAAGTGAAAGTGTGAGAGGAGGATGGTCGAGCCAATAGTTGAGCCCTTTCGAAGTTTGAAACCTCTCCCTCAAGATCTCCCACCCGCACATCAAGCCTTGCCTCCCTAAGCACGGTCGCCTTCCCTTTACTCACCTGTTTAGATTTGAGGATGCGGATGACTTCCTTCGATGCCGCCACCCTTGCCAAAGCCGCAATCCTGGCCTCCTTAACCTTCTCTAACTCTACCGTCTTCTCGATCGACTCATCACTCAAGTCATTGGACCTAGTCGAACTGAGATCAAGTTCAGCCCGCGGGGATGCCACTTAGGCCTAAAGATCGGCACTCAGCTGCGACCTCCCTACTCACCTCAAGATCGTTCTCCTTGGATCTAAGAGCTTCCTTGATCTCGCTACATTTTTCGATTACCCTCACAATTTCATCATCCTTCTACCTCAACTCACCTCGAAGATACTGGAAATTAACATCCACACTGAATCAGACGTGCATCTCATGGTACTTGGAACGGTACTTACAAAACTTTAAAACCATTTTCTTAAAAAGACCTTCTGCTTCTCCTCTCGTCGGCGCTCTCGATCTCCAAAATAAGAGTCTAGTGAAAAAGGAAGAACCAAAAAGAGTTAGTAAAAACAAAAGGAGAAAGGACGTAAGGTACAAGAACAATAAAAAAACATACCCTCAAAGACATTTTGGATATGCCTAACGACAGATCGAAATCAGTGAACGTCCATAAAGTCCTAATCTCGGTGCTAGATCAGAGAGGAACCAAAGAAGTAACTACGCTCTTTGTATTCACCAACACAAGTTGCAGTCCAAGGGAATGACTATGGTGCGAGTAGATCCCTCCGTCCTCACTTCTACCTGAGTAAACCCCTCATCGAACATCCGTACCTCTTCGGAGTCGATGTTAGAACCGGTTTCACAGTTGTCCATTGGGACACCCTTCCCTCTCTCCTCGACTGATAAAGGAACGTCAGATTGGCCGGTTGGTGACGGATCTCCCCAAAGAACGGCCTCCGTCACTTCTGATCACCCTCCTTTTTCGGCAATGACTTTGGGCGATGGAGCAATATTTGAAACCTCTGCAGGCGGCAAAGTCTCTATGTTCAAACCCACATCTCCCTCAGATGCAGCTAGTGGCCAGCTCTAGATCACCCCTTATTGATTCTTGCCTCCAGTTATCAAGCCATCGATCTCTACTCTCCACCTTTTTAGCGGAGCTGGATCCTCCTCACCCAGTGATGATTCATCTACCAAGTGCAGTACAGGGGAAGCTGGAGTCTTCGCTGATGGGGCAACCACCCGACGGCTAGGCCTATGTAGGTCCGAGGTCTGAGAAGAAGCACCAATCTGTACGAACTTGTGAGCACGTGATTTTGCCCTAAGCGAATTATTCCTAAATAATACAAACAAAATGATTTTTTATTAATTTTTGTTGATATTTGTGGCATTTTTGTGTTAATTAGTTGCATAATAATTTATATTTTTAAAAAATATATAATACAAAAGTACGCATATGCATTAGGAGTTTAATTTTACAATTTTAGTATTAATTCATTTTTGGGAACAAATTAATGAAAATAAAAAAATAGCATCTTAGTTTTTATTTGAAATTTACTACAAAAATAGATGTTAATTAATTTCTAGAAAATAATTGATTTAACAATTTAATAAAATCAGAAAATAAAAAA
>MU753592.1:2534-31880 GCA_026770625.1 Nicotiana glauca
GGTCATTTTAATTTGGGCCATGTCCGTGTATTGTATCAATTGGGCCAATGAAATATGTTATTTGGCCCAATTTCTTTGTATATTGCATTTTGTATTTATACATTGTATTTTCTTAATATTTTTTGTATTATATATTTTTTATTTATTTTCTTTTTTGTATTTTTATATTACTCCTGTATTTATTATTTCTTTGTATTTTTTTTTAATTTTCTGATTTTTCTACAATTAAAGAGTAATTAATTTCTATTTTTGGTATTTTCTAATTAATACAAAAAAATGGTATTTTGTTTTGATTTTCTTTGCTTTATTTTCCAAAAATAAAAACAAATCATGGTATTTCAACACAATTATCAACAAGTTTCCACACAAAAATCATTTTTGCATATATTTTTGGAATAATTTGTTTGGGGCAAAAATCACGTGCTCACAAACCTTATGCTCCGTCTCGAGTTTTAAGACTACTCGGGAGGTGCCACATAGTGCCAAAAGATGAAGATCTTAGTAACCAAGTAGTTGAGATTGGTCCTGATGGACAGTTTCCTGAAGCAACAGTCCGCCAGATCAGGAGCGAATGTCAATACTTGGCGGCAAATACCTGTGTACGGGATCGATCCAAAGGAGAAGTTTCACCTGGGTATCATGCTTGGTATAAAAGTTAAATTTCATTTGGGAGGCCGGCCAAAAGACCTCACCTCCAGGATTTTGTTGAGTCATCACAAGAACATTGGGCCTGGTTAGCCAAGGAAAATGAATATAGTGCCAGAATAGAAGAATTGGAAAAGCAAGTTTGGGACCTTCAGTTTGAAAACAGCTTACAAGCTGTAGCTGATGAGGGTGACAAAAAGAAAATGACCTAGGAAAATGAGTCTCTTAAGGCTTAGATCCGAAAGATAAAAATAGCTGCTAGATACGCAGAAAGAAGTCGGGCTGATGAAAGGCTGATAAGTGGACTAAAAAAGAAAGTCCTCGAGTGCCAAGAAGACCTGGAAAAATATGAGGATAATGTAGCCAAAATCTGGGCCCAATAGGCAAAGAAAGCAGAAGAACGGTCACAATTTTTGCAGCAAATAAAGAGAAATTATGAAGGGACTATAACTAGCCTGAGAAAAAAATTGACTACACTTGAGGATGAGGCAGCCCAGCGGGCCAAAGAGTTCAAGGTTGATAGGGAGCATTGCTATAAGATGATGGCCAAAATGGACAGCGAAATACAACTATTGCAAGATCACCATTTTCATGACTCCCAAGTGTTAGAATCCTAGAGCTAGTAGATAGGGTGACTACTTCAGGAAAAGGGCAGAATTAGAGAGAAAATTAGGGTCATCGCTGACTATATTGCCATGAAATTCCAAGCATGCGAGAGAATGACTCGTACCACCTTCTTTGCTACAGTGATGATTTTTGTCCGTCAAGTTATGAATGATCTGGAGCGACTGCAAGGGGGTCTTGCACATAGGCCCGCGGCGAGGACGAATGATGCCCTGCGGGACCCAATGGTTGAAGCTTTAATGTATTTTTGACCTTGTTCTTAGTCATTGAGTCTGTATTTTGGTTATTTTGAGTCTGTTTTGTAGTTTCTCCTTTCCAAGAAAACAAATAGTTTAGCATCTTTGTAATATAATTTTTATTAATGAAAATTGAAAATTCCCAAAAATTATTTCCTTATTTTACATTTATTATCAAGAACTACGCTTGGTCTGATTCATGCAGGGTCATGACACGTAGGCAATCTCCATAAGATTCGACCGTATCCCTAAGAAAAAAGGAAAAAAAAGAGGAAGAAAAATAAAAGAAAAAACAAGAGTGGAAAAGAAACAAAAGATAGAGAAAATAAGAAAACCAAGAGAAAGAAACCATGGTAAAAGCAAAGTCAAGAATGAAAGAAAGGAAAATAAAAGAGAGAGAGCAAAGAAAATGAGAAAAATGAGAGAAAAGGGCAAAAGGAAAGAAAAGGCAGGGAAAAGAGAGTGGAAATCAAAGGAAGGAAATGGGAAAGAATAAGGAAAAGTCGGGATAACGCATGCAACCGTTGCAAAACATGTAGAAACCCATTTAACTGTATAGGAGCATCACACCCCAACGTGCGATTACCTATCTGATATTTGTCTCAAACTAACCATTTGCTGCTATCACAACCAGTCCAGGTTTTATAGAAATGGTGGTTGGTTTTTTATGGTAAACTGGCCTCACAAAGGGGAGCATAGAAATGTCTTCGGAAATGACCTTGCCAGCAATTCCCATCCCAGAAGATAGCCCAATCTCGGGCATTCCAGCCTCAAAATCTGCAACGATTGAAGAAAATAGGATCCTACGTCTTAGGGTCATGGAGATGTGGGATGCATGGACGCATGGAAGGGAGCCTCCAAGTTCCATCCCCGTATTCCCCGAATTGTTCCCTAGATCAGAGGGTACCTCCAATATTTCCATCAGTCATCCAAACACCTCACTGGGACAGCCCACCATACCGGCTCATTTCATAGGAACACCTTCTGAGGTTCACCCCCAGGTGTTCATATCCGGAGCGGCCTCCAATATCTTCACCGCTCCCCCATGCTCGGCCACAACATAGCCTGCACTGCCTAGGCCCACTTTTGATCCTTTGACCTTTATATTCCAAACACCTACTTACCAAGAGGAGCCTCCTCAGTAGCCCACTTACACTTATTCTCAGCCACCTCTATTTGAGTTCATAAAAGGACAGGACAAGACTCTCAAAACTCCCGAATGGGACGAAATGGAAAAGAGGATAAGAAGCCTGGAGCAGAGCCTCAAAAACATGCAGGGTCTGAGTGGGTAGAAGAGTGTGTCATATAATGATCTATGCATGTTCCCTCACGTGCATTTTCCTATGGGATTCAAAACTCCGAAGTTCGAAAAATACGATGGGCATGGTGATCCTATTGCTCACCTTAAAAAGTACTACAATCAGTTTCGCGGAGCTGGAGGAAAAGAAGAATTGCTCATGGCTTACTTTGGGGAAAGTCTGGTAGGTATCGCCTCTGCGTGGTACATGGATCAGGACATTTCTCGATGGCACATCTGGGATGACCTCGCGAGACACTTTGTTAGAAAATTCCAGTACAATATAGACATTGCTCCAGATCGGAACTTGTTGGAAAATCTGAAAATGAAGTCCTCTAAGAGTTTTCGGGAGTATGCAATCAAATGGCTTGAGCAAGATCAAGAGTGAAGCCTCCAATGGACGAGGTTGAAATGGTCACGGTGTTTCTTCAAGCTCAGGAAGCTGATTATTTCTAAAATATGATGTCAGTTATGGGCAAACCGTTCGCAGAAGCTATTAAAATTGGTGAAATGGTGGAAAATGGACTGAAAACGGGCAGAATTCTGAGCCAGTCAGCTATTAGAGCAACCTCCCAAGCCATTCCAGGCGGGTCTGGAGGAGTGGCAAAGGGAAAGAAGAAAGAAGAAACGTCCATGGAGGCATTGGGAGCAAGAAGACATCGTTCTCCTAGATCCATGTTCCCAGAAAGAACCCCTCAACATTATTATCCTCATCATGACATGGCCTATGCTCCTCAACCGTATGCGGTCATAAATGCTCACCCTTTTGTACGACCACAGCAACAGGCCAATAGAAACCAAGCTCCATTTCAAAGAAACCGGCCTTCTCACCAAAACCACTATAACCCCCGTCCTCTACAAAATAACTTCCATCCTCGTGAACCACCCAGGAGGCCAAATTTTACACCAATTGGTGAAACCTACTCCAGTCTGTTTCTGAAGCATGTTCAAATGGGTCTGCTGCAGCCCATACCTCCAAACAGGCAAAACCCAGAATCACCTTCCTATCAGCGGGGCGTCCGATGCGCTTATCACTTCGGAGATGAGGGGCATGATACAGAAAATTGTTGGACTTTGAAAAGAGCCATGGAAGACTTGATAGAACAAGAAAAAATAGTGCTAAGGGATGAGGATGTCCCTAACGTGACGAATAACCCATTGCCAGCCCACAACAATGGGCCAATGATTGGAATGATTTGTAAAGATAAAGAATTTGGTCCGGCAATAAAAGCCATAATTGCCATTGCTGATGCTGAGAGAAAGCCAAAAATTGCCCCGAATCAAGATAAAGGGGAAAAGAAGACCAAAGTCACCAAGTCAGAACCAGAAAAGAAAGTTGAAACAGGGACGGTGGCAATGCCTAACAAAGATGGTGTTCTTTATGTTCCATGAGGCCGCAAAGAAAAGCAATTGACTTTGATCCCTCCAAAGATATTTGAACTGAGAAGAGGAGCCCAAATATACATACCCAAAGGAGCTTATATGGTACGGGGGACAATTAAGCCATCGAGGCTCAACGAGTCCGTGGTTACTGGACGTGCACCACAGAAGCCTATGACAGATCCTACTGCGGTACCGTGGAACTACCATAAAATAGTGGTTACGTATAAAGGCAAAGAGATCCTGGGGGAGCTTCAAGAAAATCACCCCGTTGAGAAATACTCTAACGTGGAAGAAGTGAACAATACCACCAAAAAGCATTTCCCATCTAAGAAACCAATAAGTGCCGAAGAAGCGAAAGCTTTCTTTCAGAAAATGAAGATGGCGGACAATGAAGTGGTTTATCAGCTGCGAAAGTATCCTGAACAAGTATCCTTGCTATCCTTGCTGATGAAATCCCTCGAACACCAAAAGGTTTTAATGAAGACCCTCAATGAAGCATACGTGCCAGCTGAAACTTCGATGGAATAGTTAGAAAGAATGGCGGAAAGATTTTTCGCTATCAATTAGATTTAATTTAGCAAAAATGACTTGCCCCAGAAAGGGCCACTCACAATAAAGCCTTGCACTTAATTGTCAAATGTGAGGGATACTATGTGAAGAGGGTCATGGTAGACGGAGGTTCTGGGGTAGACATTTTCCCACTCTCTACATTACAGCGTATAGAAATCGGGACTTAAAGGATTCATCCCAACAATGTCTGCGTGCAAGCTTTCAATGGAATCAAAAGAGACACAATTGGAGAAATCGACCTAATTTTGACCATTGGCCCGGTGGACTTTGAGCTACCTTCCAAGTGCTAGATATGGACACGTCCTATAATTTTCTCTTGGGAAGGCCTTGGATCCATGCCACAGGAGTTGTACCCTCTACCCTCTATCAAATGGTGAAATTTGAACATGAAGATCAGGAGATCGTGGTCCATGGAGAAGATGAATAGTCAATCTATTGGTACCCATCTGTCTCATGTCTTGAAGCGAGGGAAGGCAGTAAGCACATAGTCTACCAAGCATTTGAAGTCGTGGTAGCGGACCAGCATGAAGAAGGAAACCCTTGCCCTCAACCCTTCCTATCCAATGCCTCGATTATGGTGGCCAAAGAAATGATCAGACACGGTTTCAAACCAGGGAAGGGACTTGGAAAATCTCTACAGGAAATAGCCGAACCAGTTACCTTGCCTACAATTGAGAAGTTCTTCGGGATAGGTTTCCACCCTACCCCAGATGATATAAAGTGGGCGGATGAGAGAATAATAAAGGATGGGTCTTGCCACAACCATTACCACATTTGTATGAAACCTTTGTCAAGCTAAAGTGCAGCAAAGAAGAGGATGATGAGGCCTTTACGGCCAAAGTAATTGAGGGAATATGTGGGGAAATGAGGAAAATACTCTACGAAACCCACATGGTTCAGCCGGGAGAAGGCACAAGCACCGCTGAGGTGCTATACATGGGACCAAGAGCCAAGCTTCAAAACTGGAAGGCTACGGCATTTTTGATCAGGCGGGAGTCCCGGTAAACCTGTCCTGCTACTTTTTCTGCATCTCGAGTTATTCCAGGGTGTAACTCGAATGTTTTCTTTAGTTTATTGTCTTTGAATTTCCGAATGTAAACCCTGTTATCTTCAAATTCCAAGAAATGAAATCAATATTTCATCGTTTATTTTTCTTTATTCTTTCTGATTTTGCTATTTTTCTCTTTCATTTCTTCTTTTCAGTTCTAATAATGCGGCTTTAAATAACATGACATGCTTGTGGACTTCATGCCCAGATCCAAACACGCTGTCTAATTGTGAAATAATGAACCAAGAACCAGAATATGATGAAGAAGAGGCTTTTAGGGAAATAAATCGAGAATTGGAACAATTTGAAATAAACCTAAGCCAAACTTAAATGATACTGAGCCAGTTAACTTGGGAACTTTTGAAGAAATCCGGGAAACCAAGATAAGCATTCACACGGACGAGAAAATCGGAGATGCAATAATCCAACTCCTGTTTGAGTTCAAAGATGTGTTTGCTTGGTCGTACGATGATATGCCAGGGCTAAGTGTTGATCTGGTAGTTTATAAGTTGCCAACTTACCCCGATTGCCCTCCGGTCCAACAAAAGCAAAGAAAGTTTAAAACTAACATCAGTGATAAGATCAAGGAAGAAATCACGAAATAGTTGAAAACATGGGTAATCCGAGTGGTCCGAGACACAATTTGAACAAGGCAAGTCCTAAAGACAATTTCCCTTTGCCAACATCCACATCCTTGTTGACAATTGTGCCAAACATGAGATACAGTCCTTTATGGATTGTTACACAAGATATCACCAGGTGTTGATGGATGAAGAAGATGCTGAATAGATAACTTTTGCATACGTATTGTTACAGAGTCATGCCGTTTGGTTTGAAGAATGCCGGGTTAACCTACATGAGGGCCATGACCGCCATTTTCCATGATATGATGCATCAGGAGATAGAGGTATATGTGGATGACGTAATCATCAAATCCGAAACCCATAATGACCATGTTCGAGATTTGAGAAAATTATTCGAGCGGTTGCGCAAGTATGATCTGAAGCTGAACCCATCCAAATGTGCGTTTGGAGTCTCGTCGGGTAAACTTTTGGGCTTTATAGTTAGCAGGAGAGGTATCGAGTTGGACCCAACAAAGATAAAGTCTATCCGGGATTTGCCTCCTCCGAGAACCAATAAAGATGTGATGAGATTGTTAGGTAGATTAAACTATATCAGCCGGTTCATTGCTCGGCTGACATCCACATGTGAGCCCATATTCAAATTATTGAAGAAAGATGCCGCAGTCAAGTGGATGGATGCATGTCAAGAAGCATTTGATAAGATCAAAGAATATCTGTCAAATCCGCCAGTCTTGGTCCCACCAGATCCTGGGAGGCTCTTTTCTTGTATCTGACGGTCTTGGAAAATTCTTTCGGCTGTGTCCTAGGGCAACACGATGTAACCGGGAAGAAGGAACAGGTGATCTATTATTTGAGCAAGAAGTTTACCAGCTATGAAGATAAGTATACTCTGTTGGAAAGAACCTGTTATGCTTTGACTTGGGTCGCTCAGAAGTTGAGACACTACCTTCAAGCCTACACCACCTACCTCATAAACAGGTTGGATCCTTTGAAATATATATTCCAGAAACCGAAGCCCACAGGGAGATTAGCAAAATGGCAGATTCTGCTCACTGAATTTGACATAGTCTATGTCACTCACATGGCAATGAAAGCCCAGGCGTTAGCAGATCATTTGGCTGAAAGCCCGATTGATGATGAATACCAACCGTTGAGAACTTACTTCCCAGATGAAGAGGTAAATTCTATAGAAGCCATCTCTGAAGACACACATGCTTGGAAGATGTTCTTTGATGGGGCGGTAAACACAAAAGGTGTGGGAATTGGGGCAATCTTGATCTCACCCACTGGTCAGCACTATCCGGCTACAGCCAAGCTTTGGTTTTTCTACACAAACAACACTGCTGAGTATGAAGCCTACATCATGGGTTTGAATATGGTGATTGACCAAGATGTCGAAGAGTTGTTGATTATGGGAGACTCAGATTTGATTATCTGGCAAGCCCAGGGAGAATGGGGAACTCGAGATATTAAGCTTATCCCCTATCGACAACATGTGGAAGATCTAAGCAAGCGGTTCAAGTCGATAGAGTTCCGGTACATCCCTCGGTGTCACAATGAACTAGCTGATGCACTCGCCACTCTGGCCGCGTTGATGCCCTGCTCAAGCAATGCCCACATTGATCCCTTGGAAATCCAAATCAGGGAAAGGCATGGTTACTGCTATATGGTTGAGGCGGAACCAAATACCCAGCCATGGTACCATGACATCAAAAGGTTTCTGAAAATGCAAGAATACCCCGAGTAAGCCAGTGGGGACCAAAAGAGAACCATTAGACGACATGCAAGTGGTTTCTTTTTAAGTGGTGATGTCTTGTACAAGAGGACTCCGGATCTCAACTTGTTAAGATGTGTTGACACCAAAGAGGCCGGGAGGATCATGCATGAAGTACACATAAAAGTGTGTGGACCCCACATGAAGGGGTATGTTTTGGCAAAGAAAATCATTCAAGCAGGGTATTACTGGATAACTATGGAAAAGGACTGTTTCAGCTTTGTCCAGAAGTGCCATCAGTGTCAGGTGCACGTTGATTTGATTCATGCACCTCCAACAGAACTACATCTTATGTCATCACCTTGGCCATTTGTCGCTTGGAGCATGGACGTCATTGGGTCGATCAAGCCGAAAGCCTCAAATGTACATAGATTCATACTGGTTGCCATTGATTACTTCTCGAAGTGGGTTGAAGCCATCACTCTCAAATCAGTCACCAAGAAAGCTGTGGTAGATTTTGTGCACTCTAATCTTATCCACCATTTTGGCATTCCTACAACTATCATCACATATAATGCTGCAAACCTAAATAGTCGTTTGATGGAAGAAGTATGCAAACAATTCAAAATAACGCTTAGAAACTCCACTCCCTACCGGCCCAAAGCCAATGGTGCTGTTGAAGCAGCAAATAAGAACATCAAGAAGATATTGAGAAAATAATTCAGAGCTCCAGACAATGGCATGAAAAGTTGCCTTTTGCATTACTGGGATATCGCACCACGGTGTGCACATCGGTAGGGGCAACCCATACCTTTTGGTCTACGGGACTGAGGCTGTAATACCCGCAGAGGTTGAAATCCCTTCTCTCCGGATCATCGTTAAGGCAGAGATTGAGGACAATGAGTGGGTCAAGAACCGCTTGGAACAGTTGACCTTAATTGATGAAAAGCAGACAACTGCAGTCTGCCACGGGCAGTTGTATCAACAAAGAATGGCCCGTGCCTATAACAAGAAAGTACGGCCCAGGAATTTTGAAGTAGGACAACTTGTTTTAAGGCGCATTCTTCCTCATCACCAGGAAGCAAAAGGAAAATTTGCTCCTAATTGGAAGGTTCCATACATTATCAGAAATATATTTCCGAGAGGAGCATTGTATCTGGGTGATATCGAAGGAAATGATCCCGAAGTAGCTGTGAATGTGGATGAAGTAAAAAGGTACTATGTTTAGGTTTTCTACGGTGATGACTTTGTGCAATCGAGATGACGAAGGCTTTCATTCCCTCTACCCAAACACTATCAACCCTTTGCAAACTCATTTGAGCTGGTTACTCTTCCTTGATTACCCTCTTTGGAACCCGAAAGTACTATTGAAAAAAAAAAGAATGAAAAACGAAAAAAATGAAGAAATGATGAAAAAAAAGAAGAAAGAAGAAAAACAAAAACAAAAACAACCAAAAACAAATGTTTCCCTGAACTACGTCTGACTTGATTCCGAAAGGATACGTAGGCAGTCTCTCTCTGGGGTTCAGTCACACCAAAAAAAAATCCCAATTCCCCTAAAAAGTGAAACTGGGGCAAATGATATAATGGCTCGGCAGTGAGCCCACCAAAATGATTCCAAAGTTGTAATTCTATCCCAGACTCTTTATACCCAAAAAACCTTATTCAAGTCCTTTCGATAAATTCACAAAGGCGTGGGAATTGAAAAACATCATTGTTGGAATCTGATCAAACTGAGAGAAATAAAATGAGAAAGTCTTATCGGTGAAAACCTACGGGCACCATAAGGCGACAGTGAGTAGAGAAATTGAAAATGAGAGAGTCCGTTTAGTGAAAACTTGTAAAGAGCACTATCGGGCGACATTAAGAAGAGAAATGAGAGAGGTCGACTGGTGAAAACCCGCAAAGGGCGCCGTCGGCCGAATAGAAGACATCTCACACCATTGAAAGAGTCCTGGCAAGATTCCCTGGATCTGAAACATGGGTCAATAAGTTTATGAGAAGTTTGGAAAGTTTGTGCGGTTCGGGTATCCAGTCCAAGAAGCATGTCATATCTATTTGAAGCATGCATGCACCCCAGATAAGTCCTTCTCTTCTCCCCCAAAGGGACACTTCTCTTTAAATTCATCTTCTTGCCTTTTGTTTCCCTTTTGGTCTAACTCTATTCCCGAAACTAATATAAAGAAAAGGTGGCAGGACTGGTTTTACTAGGCTCTCCTTAACAAAAGCTAAAGAAAAGTACCCAGCCTCTGCGGACGCATCAAGCCAATCCTGACTAGCCATGATGGCGGATGCTTTAAAATCAAAGTTTATTGAAGGAGACAAAGAAAGTCAAGGACAAAGGTCTTAAAGGCAGAATAAAGTGAAAGGATCGAAGCTCCACACGGGCAAGTCGTCATCCAAAAAGTCGAGCCTTTCTGTTTGAGAAGAGATTCATCTTCAAAACCAGCAAGCAGCAGAGGTTCTCAATAGAATTTGGGCCGAAGTCAAGCAATTAAGACAATCAAGGCCACAAAACCAGCCACCATTTCAAACTAACAAATTGTTCTTTGTTTGAAAAGTTGAAACAGGTGTAATCCAAAGCAATCATGTAAGAAACAGGTTCAATCAAAAGAAAATGCGCAAGAGCTAGAAGCAGCCTCGCAACAATAACCAACCCGAAGGGAAGTTTTCTCAAAAAAATCTTTCCTGCATCTTTACTTTAAAAAAAAAATCAAAATCATGGTAACATAGGGCCCTTTTCCTAGATATCCCGGTATAAACCGTGGACCTCCTCGGCATAAACCGTGGACCTCCCTGGCATAACCCAAGGACCTTTTTTCTTTTATCCCAGCATAACTCGTGGACCTCCCTGGCATAACCCAAGGATCTTTTTCTTCTTTTTCTTTTATCCCGGCATAACCCGTGGGCCTCCCTGGCATAACCCAAGGACCTTTTTCTTTTATCCCGGCATAACCCGTGGACCACCTTGGCATAAACCAAGGACCTTTTTTTTTTTATCCCGGCATAACCCAAGGACCTTTTTATTTTATCCCGGTATAACCCGTGGACCTCCCTGGCATAACCCAAGGACCTTTTTCTTTATCGCGGCATAACCCGTGGACCTCCCTGGCATAACCCGAGGACCCTTTTCTTTTATCGCAGCATAACCTATGGACCTCCCTGGCATAACCCAAGGACCTTTTTCTTGTATCCCGGCAGAACCCATGGACCTCCCTGGCATAACACAAGGACCTTTTTTTTATATCGGCATAACCCGTGGACCTCCCTGGCATAACCCAAGGACCTTTTTCTTTTATCCCGGCATAACCCATGGACTTCCCTGGCATAACCCAAGGACCTTTTATTTTATCCCAACATAATCCGTGGACCTCCTTGGCATAACCCAAGGACCTTTTTCTTTTATCCCTCCATAACCCGTGGACCTCCCTGGCATAACTCAAGGACCTTTTTCTTTTATCTCGGCATAACCCGTGGACCTCCCTGGCATAACCCAAGGACCTTTTTATTTTATCTTAGCATAACCCATGGACCTCCCTAGCATAACCCAATGACCTTTTTCTTTTATCCCGTCATAACCCGTGGACCTCCCTAACATAACCCAAGGACCTCTTTTATCCCGGCTTAACCCGAGGACCTCCCCGGCATAACCCGATGACCTTTTCTTTTTCGGCTTTACCCGGTCATTTTCCAACATAACCTGGTAATCCCCCTAATTTAAGGCTTCATTCCCAAGGATACACAATCCTGATTTTATTACTTAGATATGTGTCACAAATAACTCACGAAATTTTTCTAGTGAAAACTGGGGCAGAAAAATTTTGTTCGTTTGTTTGTTTTGGTGTCTGAGCAGGTTTGACCTAGAGTCATAGGATCCGAGGTAGCTAAAATAATGAGTCTCCATCCAAAATAAATAAAAGAACAAAAGAACAAAAAAGAAGTGAATTCAAAATGCTGAAGCGGACAAAGATGCGGACTGCTCAAAACTTGACTGAAGCCACAAGCTCCGCCTGTCCCGCTTTGATCCAAGTGGTAAAGAAAGATCCACCACCTACAGCTTGCGAGCATCAAGATTCAGATCGGAGTCCATAGCAAAATCAGCTAAGACTCAAGATCAAGCTTCAAGAGATTTATAGATAGGAATCTTGTAACTCATAGTTGATATGCATAACTAGCTTAGCTTTGATTTTCCTTTTGGTGTAATAAGGAGATAAGCAAGCAGTAGCAGCAGCAACAACAGTGAAATCATAGCTCCTGGTAGTCCCAGCTACCAAAACTTCCAGAACTACACTAACATGATTCCTTTATAGACAAGGATATGTAGGCAACCTCTGAAGCAAGGTTCGGTCAGACATTTTTCAAAAAAAAAATACTTCACATGGAGTGCCAAGCAGGCAAAAATCCCTCATAATTGCTCATTTATCTTTACCCGAAAACCCTTCATGTCTCCGAGCAAAGAGGAGCAGCTGTAAGCACGTGATTTTTGCCTCGCTTGAATTACTCCTATAAAATTCTTAAAATTAGGATTTTCCTTTTATTATTTGATTTTTAGGATTTAATTGTATAATTTTGCATATATTTTTCATTTGTGTGTGCACATTTAGTTTTAAGTAATTCATAAAAATACCAAAATATTGCATGGACATTTAGGGTTTAATTTTACATACTTTTAGACTAATTAGTAATTAGACTTGTACAAAAAATACAAAAAAAAATCACAAAGAAAATTTTGATTTGTTTTGTTTTGTTTAAATTTTAATTTTGAGGTTTATTAGTTTTCTTTAAATTGGTATTAGTTTAATTATAACTTAATTAGTTAGGTTGAATTAATTTTTAGGATTAATGTTAGTTGAAAAAAAATAAAAGAAAAGGAATTAAATGAAAAGAAATAAAAACAAAAGAAAGAGAAAAGCTGTTTGGGCCAGTTATATGGATCAGTAACCAGCCCAAGCTAAAAACCTGTCCACACGCCCAAACCAAGCCCAAAATCCACCCCAAATACCCGGTCCAAGCCCTAGCTTCTGAGACTCCTGAAACGACGTAGTATGGGGAGAATACTACGTCGTTTTTAGTTAGTTTGTGACAATTTAATCTTGTCCCTCCATTTTTCCTCATCCAAGGGCTCTAATCACTTCCCCATTTTAATTAAAAATGTCCGAATATCACAACATTAATCTAGGACCCCAATGTTATGTCGTCTCCTTCACTCTCATCTCTCACCACCGCCGCCGCCACCGGAAATCGCCATGCGGCGGCGTTTGATTTCTAAACCCTGCCAAAATCGCACTAGATATTCTCCTCAACCCCCTCTTCACAAATATCCCCTTTGTACGCCTTAAATCCTGCTAGAACCCCATGAATTCCAGTCAGAGATCCCAAACCCTAGCGCTGGACACTTTCTCCGGTGGCAGCGCTGACCCCAAAACCCACCAAAATAATACCTCAGAGTCTCCTTGACCTTTTCTTCCCTATCCTGTGCTCCTTTACCCTCAAATTTCACCAGAGCATCTCAAAATTTAATTCCAAGTTTGACCTTCAAAAGATTCAAGTCAGTGTTCCCGCCAGGTCTAGTTTTACAGCTTCGAAGTTTGGACTTGACAAAATTAATGTCGACAAAAGGTCGACATTAGACGGGTTAAGTCATTGGTTTCCTATAGGTCTCAAGCTCTGATTTGGTAAGTTTCTATCCTCTCCTGTATATTTCTTTCTTTTATTATTCCACCATCCTCCTCTTTCCTTATTTAGCCTAATAATTTTAAAATAGTTTAGTTGAAACCCATCTGAGTTCAATATGTTCTTCATCCATTTTGTTTTTTCTTTGTGACAGCTTGATTTTCTGACATCCTCTGTCCATTAGGCATAACCCGTTGTTTTTATTTTGTTTGGTTTTCTATCATCTAGTTAATTAGGCTCGTAATTTAGTCAATTGCCTATTAATTAGTTTATTCATCTTTGTTCTGTTTGACTGTATTTTTTAGGGTTCTGGGTCTTTTTTTTTTGGGATTTTTGGGTCAGTTTTAATTTGAGGTTATCTGTTCGTCTTTAACTGGTTTCTGAGAATTAAAAGCCCAAGCAAGATTTAATTTGGGCTTACAGACCCATTAGTTTGGGTCAGTAGACCCGGGCTTGGGTGTTAGGGAAATTTTCAGGGGTGATGGGGGTATTTTGGGTAGATTAGGTAAAGTAATCTCTTAGTAACAGAAAATGGAAACCCCTAGAACCTTCTAGAGTGAGGTTCTAATTTGAAATTCAGAAACTTAGTAATATAACTTGGGTAAAAAGTCAGTCCGTCAAGGACTTTTAAGCAAAAAGTTAAAATTAGGAGGGGGGCTAAAGTGTAAAATAAAATCTGAAAGATGCCCTAGTATTTGCCTATAAAAGGCAGTCTACCCTGCCTTGCAAAACAAGTTTGGAAGTCTGGAAAATTTAAAACTCAAAAAGGTTTTCAAATCTTAGTTTTGGAGAGGGAAAATTCAGATCTTAGAGAGTTTTATAAAGCATAAAAAGCTACTGAAAATTCAAAAAAAAAATCCGGCAGAAGTGAGAGTTTAGATACATAGAGATTAGATCTTAGAGAGAGGAAAAGCCTAAAAATCAACAACAAAAAAATAGCTAGGCAATCTTGTCAAATTCTAGAGTCATTTTCTAGATCCAAGGGTTGAAAATAGTTTGAGCTTGGGTCATTAAAGGTTGTTTGAAGCTGGTTGATTCAAAATCTGTTTGGGGAAAATGTTTCATTCCTGGGAATTCAAGCCTATTTTTTTTATTTTTGTTGCTGGTGAAGCAAACTTGCTGCTATTGTTACCTCTTGTCCTCAAACTCACTTTGTTTGTTGTTGTAACCAGGTACCTTTTTTGCCTCAAATGATATGTGAAGATTGGATCAAAATGTGTGACCAAATTTGAAGATAATGATGAATTGTTACCTATTTTCTCCTATGAATTTCCTACTGTTTTTACTTTAGCTTAGATGCCTAACATAGTTATGTTTATTTGGACATCGCATTATTTGTATTAATCGGACTGTTGGACTGTTTCAGAATTTATGAGTATTCTGTTTAATAGTGTTAGCTTTAGTATAGTTAATTTGGGTTTTGTTATCATGTTAAGTTTGAATTTTAAGTTTGGAATAAAGGGTTAGATTGAAACTGAATCCAGAATCAGCTTGTGTGTTCGTACTGATGTTAAATCAGGCATCTCAGGTTGTTTAAATGTGTTAATTGCTTTAGTTTATTCATAATTTACCTATTGAAAAATAAAGTCTAAAAGAGCTAGCCTACAATTTAAATTAGTGTAGCCGTATTTCATTTTAGTTTGGGGATTCACGAGTTGCTTTTAAACGCGATGGCTTAGAAATGAGCATATAAAAAAAATAAGCACACTAAATTATAGATTTCTTTTCTGAATAAAGTGATACCCAGAAACACATGATTGTTCATAATCCTGTTAAGCAATTATAGGTGATTTGTCCATATAGAAATTCTAGAGGCCCCGCTCTGCCATTGCACGCGAAAAATAGGTATACATTTGAAGAAGGGTCTATCGATTGGGCCTGAAATTTTGAGGCATTCTGCGAAATTAAAGGCTGCTTTATTGGGCTTACGTTTGTACCTAGCCTGAGCAATTGGGTCGTATGTTCAGAGGCCCAAAAATATCTGTTGCCTTTCTTGTATTTATTTGCTCTGTTGGATATAAGCTGATTATGAGGCCTGAAACATCCGTTAGGCCCAACCGTGTTTTAGTCGGCCTTCATTTAGAAATAATAATAGCCCAGATACCCCTATTGCTTAGTCAAGATTGAATTATAAAATGGTTTCAGTGCCTGCTAGACTAAGGATAACAATAGTCCATGGCCCTTTAAGCTTTAGTCGAACATCCTTTAAAATAGAATTGAGGTGCACCGCGCCAAATAAAATCCTAAATTGGTGGCCCTCTTTAAGTGCTTCCATTAAAATACTTAGAAATTGGGACGTGCCATTTAGCGAATTTTCATGGCCTCCCGCAAAGTTATCAACACGTTAGTCTCTTTAGGCGCGTATTTTTATAATCTACTTTCCTAAACTCGGGTGCATATTTATGTGACCCAAATCCAAATCTCAACGGTGTTAAAGTATGTCAAAAACCACGGGTACATTTATGTGATATGGTTCGAGACGTATTTTAATAGCGTTGTAAAATTCCTTAAAAATTAATCTAAAGCGGTAAATAATTTAAAATTGCACTATAGGTTGAAACATGTATTAAAATCAGGTAACATGCCAATTATGATAGTTTAAGCGACCGTGCTAGAACCACGGAATCTGGAGGTGCCTAACACCTTCCCCCGGGTTAACAGAATTCCTTACTCAAGAATTTTTGGTTCGCGGACTTCACTTGCAAAGTCGAAAATTTCCTCGATTTGGGATTCAAAATAAATCGGTGACTCGGGACGCCAAATAAATCTCCCGAGTGGCGACTTTGAATTGAATAAACTATCTCATTTCGAATAATGTCACTTTACAGTGAAAAACTCCCTTATACACTATCCTTCGGTGTGGCGTGTAAAAAGGAGGTGTAACAATAGTGATCCGCTCCCATCTCCACTCGAGAAGTTCAATCCTCTGAAATAAACCACCAGGCCTCTGATGCTCGTACTTGACATGCTGACAATTCAAGCACCGAGCCACATATGCAACGATATCTTTCTTCATTCTACGCCACTAATAATGCTGTCGCAAATCCTGATACTTCTTCGCGGTGCTCGGACGAATAGAGTACTGGGAACTATGGGCCTCCTCCAAAATCAACTCTCGGAGCCCATCCACATTAGGCACACATACTCCACCCTGCAATCTCAAAATTCCATCATCATCTAAGGTAACCTACCTAGCACCTCCGTGCTGCACCGTGTCTCTAAGGATACACAAATAGGGATCATCATACTGCTGATCACGGATACACTCCAATAATGAAGAACGAGCAACTGTGCAAGCTAACACACGAATGGGCTCAGAAACATCCAGTCTGACAAACTGATCGGCCAAAGCCTGAACATCCAAAGCAAGCATCCTCTCACCGACCGGAATATAACCAAGACGACCCATACTGGGTAACTTCATACTCAAAGCGTCGGCCACCACATTGGCCTTTCCTGGATGATATAATATGGTGATATCATAATTTTTCAACAACTCCAACCACCTCATCTGCCTCAAAGTCAACTCCTTTCTCTTGAACAAGTACTGAAGACTCTTGTGATCCGTGAACACCTCACATGCCACACCATACAGATAATAGCTCCAAATCTTCAACGCGTGAACTATGGCTGCCAACTCCAAATCATGAACCGGATAGTTCTTTTCATGAATCTTCAACTGCCGTGAGGCATAGGCAATGACCTTGCCATCTTGCAGAAACACTGCTCCAAGCCCAACACGAGATGCATTACAATAAACTGTATAAGGCCATAAACCTGTGGGCAAAACCAACACTGGTGCCGGAGTTAGAGCTGTCTTGAGCTTCTGGAAGCTCGCCTCACACTCATCTAACCATCTGAACTAGGCACCCTACTGGGTCAACCTGATCATCGGGGCTGCAATAGATGAAAACCCCTCCACGAACCGACGATAGTAGCCTGCCAATCCTAAAAAAAAACTCTGAATCTCTATAGCTGATGCTGGTCTTAGCTAGTTCTTGACTGCCTCAATCTTCTTCGGTTCAACTTGAATACCCTCTGCTGACCCAGAAATGCAACTAAACTTAACCAGAACTCACAGTTCGAGAACTTTGCATATAACTGACTATTCTTCAGAGTCTGAAATACCACTCTAAAGTACTGATCGTGCTCCTCCTGGATGTAGGAATATATCAATATATCATTAATGAAGACTATCACGAACGAATCTAAATAAGACCTGAACACTCGGTTCATCAAATCCATAAAAGTTGTTGGGGCATTTGTCAACCCGAATAACATAACCAAGAACTCATAATGCCCGTACCGAGTACGGAAAGCTGTCTTAGGGACATCGAATTCCCGAATCCTCAACTGATGGTAGCCAGATCTCAAGTCAATCTTTAAAATACCTTGGCACCCTTAAGCTGATCGAACAAATAATCAATCCTCGGCGGCGGATACTTATTCTTAACTGTAACCTTGTTCAATTGCCGGTAATCTATACACATTCTCATTGACCCATCCTTTTTTATAACAAACAACACCGCTGCACCCCAATGCGAAACACTGGTCTAATGAAACTCTTCTTAAGCAAGTCCTGCAACTGCTCCTTTAACTCTTTCAACTCAGGCGGGGCCATACGATACGGTGGGATAAAAATAGGCTGAGTGCCCTGAGCCAAATCAATGAAAAAGTCAATATCCCTATCGGATGGCATACCCGGCAGGTCTGAATGGAACACCTCAGGAAACTCATGAACAACGGGCACAGAATCAATAGAAGGGGCCTCAGCACTAAAATCGCAAACATAAGCCAAATAGGCCAAACACCCCTTATCGACCATATGCCGAGCCTTTATATAATAGATAACACTACGGGTAGAATGACCAGGAGTCCCTTTCCACTCTAAATTAAGCAAACCCGGTAAGCTAAGGTCATAGTCTTGGCATAATAGTCCAAGATAGCATGGTAAGGTGATAACCAGTTCATCCCCAATAGGACATCAAAACCAACCATGTCCAAAAGAAGTAAATCTACACGAGTCTCAAGACCTCCAATAACTACTATACACGAGCAATGGACGCGATCCACTATAATAGAATCACCTACCGACGTTGACACATAAATATGGTCATTCAAAGAATCACTAGGCATGACCAGATACGGCACAAAATAAAATCAAAGCTTTTCTACCACAAACTAGAACAATACTTGCACCTCCACCTCTAATACATTTGCCTCCACCTCTAGCATCTCTACCTCCACCTCTAATACCTCTACCTCCACCTCTAGCATCTCTACCTCCACCTCTAATACCCCTACCTCTATCTCTAGCTAACTGAGTGGGCTGGACGAGTCCCTCAATGAACCTCCTCACTCTCTCTCACAGTGGGAAGTATGATAGGAGCATGACGGTCCAAGTAGCTAAATCTGATCTTGTACTGAGTAACAGTCATAGACCCTTGCTAGAGACGCTCAAATTGTCTCTGATAGACCTTTCTCTTAGTGATAGGGAGAAACTTCTCCAGAAATAGCTGTGTGAACTGTTCTCAAGTCAAAGCTGACGACCTACTAGTCTAGCCAAACAATAATATCTCCAACGGGTCTTGGCAGATCCAGACAAGTAAAAAGTAGCAAAATCGACCCCATTGGTCGCCACGATCCCAATGTTCCTGAGAACCTCATGACAACTGTCTAGAAAATCTTAGGGATCCTCAGAAGATACACCACTGAAAGTAGTAGTGAAGAGCTTGGTGAAACTTGTCCAACCTCCACAAAACCTCCGAAGACATAGCTGATCTATCACCAGTCTGAGCTGCTGCTCGGCTGAAGAAGCGATACATGACCTTGCCATTCGTGAAAGGAAAAGATTAGATGTTTCAATTTAGCATTTGAGAGAACAAAATCGCATGACAGAGAAGAATAGAAGTGAAAGTTTTCCTAACTCTGTAGCCTCTGGGGGATAAATACAAACGTCTCTGTACCGATCCCTCAGACTCTACTAAGCTTATCTGTGAACTATGAGACCCATGTAACCTAGAGCTCTGATACCAACTTGTCATGACCCAAATTTCCCACTCTTGGGAGTTATGATGGCGCCTACTAATGTGAGCTAGGCAAGCCAAACCTTTAGTTCAATTACTTCATTAACCAATTATTTTTTTTAACAATTATAAGGCGATAACATGATAACAGTGGAAATTTAAATTCAAGCGGAACACAACGATAAAATATATGAAAACTATATCTAATGCAAATACTTAATCCTTAACCACCCAAAATCTGGTGTCACAGACGGTCTAAGATTTACTACATACAAGGTCGGGGGATAAATACAGACGTCTCGATACCGATCCCTCAGACTCTACTAAGCTTATCTGTGAACTGTGAGACTCATGTAACCTAGAGCTCTGATACCAACTTTTCACGACCCAAATTTTCCACCCTTGGGAGTTATGATGGCGCCTACTAATGTGAGCTAGGCAAGCCAAACCTTTAGTTCAATTACTTCGTTAACCAATTATTTCTTTTTAACAATTATAAGGCGATAATATGATAATAGCGGAAATTTAAATTCAAGCGGAACACAACAATAAAATATATGAAAATTATATCTAATGCAAATACTTAATCCTTAACCACCCAAAATCTGGTGTCACAATGTCACAGACGGTCTAAGATTTACTACATACAAGGTCTGAAGAAATAATAATACACTGTTCCAGAATATAAGGGAAATGAAACAGGAATAGTAGGTATAAGAAGATGCCAAGGCCTGCGGATGCCTGCAGGACTACCTTGGGTCGCCTGATGAGCAAGAATAAGCAATCCCACCGCAGTCCGAAGTCTTCAACACAGGGGTCTACACAAAAGAGTGTAGAGTATAGTATCAGCACAACTGACCCCATGTGCTGGTAAGTGCCTAGCCTAACCTCGGCGATGTAGTGACGAGGCTAGGACCAGACTACCAAATAAACCTGTGCAATTTAACTATATACAGCAGAACCTGTGCTGGTAAGTGCCTAGCCTAACCTCTGCGAGTAAACATCGAATAGTAACAAAAGAGCAACAAATAAATATGAGGAGCGCCACAGTTCAATTAAAAATAGGAAGGGAAAATCATGCTGCGGGGTACAACAAGTATCAACAGGACATCAGCAATTCAGTGCAGAAAAACCGTAACACAGTTATCAATAAAAAATTAGGAAATCAAAGAAAAGTGCACAGCATCACCCTTCGTTCTTTTACTCTCTCTCAGGAAATAATACACGGCATCACCCTTCATGCTTTACGCTCTTCCTCACCAAACAACAATGTACGGCAAATAGGGAAAGGGAATCTATAACCTCGAAATAAAATCAAGTAACAACAGAAAATCAGTAAATAAACGTAAAGGACAACGTAACTCAATTAATCAGCAAGAGTCAGAGAAATCAAGGATAAGTGCATGGTATCACCCTTCATGCTTTTACGCTTGTCCTCACTATAAGAATCAATATAATAGGCTTAGAATGATACATCGTGCGGCACGACATCACCCTTCGTGCTTTACACTCTTTCCTCACCATGGAATCAATATAATAGGCACATAATGGTACATCGTGCAGCACAATATCACCCTTCATGCTTTACACTCTTTCCTCCCAAAACAAGAATGCACGGCATCACCCTTCGTGCTTTATCATTCTTCCTCACCCAAATAACAATCACAATAATAGGACAAGGGAATAAACAAGATTATAATAGGAATCCCGGCAAGGGAGCAACAATTAAACAATTAAACCCCGGCAAGGGAACAACATCAACAATATCAACATCCCGCGCAAGGGAGATAACCAAATAAGCAATAATATCCCGGCAAGGGAACAATTTAATAACTCTTTCTCTTTTCACTTTTACTTCACAACTTGCTTTACCACTTGAGCCAATGCTCCGAAGGGTTCAATCAACTCACTGACTTTCACAACTTCGTAATATAACTTGAGCCATTACTCCTCGATATTCAAAAGTCATAATTACTTCCTTAACTTTTCACAACAAATAGAAATCACTTCTGAAGCATAGACTATTCAACAAAATCATGAAAATCACATTATAAGACTCACGGTCATGCTAGACACAACGTATAGATACTCGTCTCTATGCTTATACGTCGTACTCAACAATAATCATGTAGCGAATAAGACTCGACTCCTAATCCCTCAAGCTAAGGTTAGACCAAACACTTACCTCGAACTTTCACGACCAACTCAAGCCTCAATCACCGCTTTTCCTTTCAAATTCGGCTCCAACCCAATCGAATCTATTCATAATCGACATAATAACATCAATAAGTGCTAAACAATCCAATTCCAAAGTTTAATTATAGCTTTCCAACCATTCTTCCCAAAAACCCAAAAATTGACCCCGGGCCCGCTTGATCAAAACACGAGGTTCGGATCAAAATCAAATCTCATATTCACCCACGAGTCCAAATATATAATTATTTCCAAATTCGATCCCAAAACGAAGTCTAAATCGCAATTAATCAAAAATCCCTAGTTCTACCCAAATCCCTAATTTTCTACCCTTATTCATATGATTTAGGCCTAGAAATCCAATGGATGTTAATGGAAAAATGAAGAAAATGAGTCTAGGATTACTTGACTATGAACTTGTGGTGAAACCCTTTTTCGAAAATCGCCCAATTTGGAATTGAGATGAAGAAGTTATGAAATTTTAAAATGAATCCTATAATGCTACTATTTTAAATCATTGGGCAGACCTTCATCGCGTTCGCGATGGGTCTGCCGCGTTCGCGAAGAGCAGCCTTCCTCACGCTTACGCGATCTCGAGTCCTCTTATGAAATGTGAAAGTGATATAATAGTGTCACAACTCAAGTACATACCTACCCCATAGATCTGGTGTCACATTCCATGAATGACTAAGATTTACTACAAATATAATTCTGAAACAAGGACAGATGTTCTCGAAATAGAAGAGGCAGAAGAACTAAAAAGGAATAAGGGAACTTCAGGCTCTACGAATGCTAGGAGATCTGCCTTGGTCTCCCTTGACTGAAGGCAGCAACCTCAAATCTACTCACAAGGTCCAGCACCAAAATCTGCACAAAAAGTTCAAAGTGCAGTATCAGTACAACCGTCCCCATGTAATGGTAAGTGTCTATCCTAACCTCAGCGAAGTAGTGATGAGACTAGGACAACAACCATATAAACCTGTGTAGTTAAATCATATACGAGAAAACAATAATAACAGAAATAACAGATAAAGATGGGAAGGGGAACATGCTGCGAGGAATATCAAATTCTAACAGTAATTCAACGGAGAAGCATAATCAACACCATATTTGTATCGATAGGGATAATGAAATAGTAACACATACACAACCTCTCCCTTCATGCTTTTACTTTTGTGCTCCCCATAAGAAATAATAGAAATAACACGGCATCACACTTTATGCATTAACTCTCAAATCATGGCACGATATCACCCTTCGTGCATTAATACTCACAATATCAGTACGGCATTACCTTTCGTGCATTAACACTCATAATATCGGCACGACATCACCCTTCGTGCATTAACATTCACACACAATATCATGCATGACATCACCCTTCATGCTTTATACTCTTCCTCGCCCAAATAGTAGAAACAATACATCCCAGCAAAGGAATCAACAATAGAAACAATAACATTCCGGCAAGGGAATCAACTATAACCAATCTCGTTTCAACAATTAACTCCACGAAATAAGTCTCACTTGAGTCAATACTCAACAATGGTCAATTACCAAGAAAATATCATAAGTCATGTTCAACATGGATAATCATCAATTTAAGCATGAAAAGTACATAATAAGAGTCACAACAGTCACAGTATAAGACTCACTTGCATGCTCGACACCAATGTATAGATACTCGTCACCATACCTATATGTCGTACTCAACACTAACACGTCGCAAATAAGGCCACAACACATATTCCCTGAAGCTAAGGTTAGACTAAACACTTACCTCGATTCCACGGCCAAAATCAAGACTCAATTACCGCTTTACCTCTCGGTTCCACTTCCGATCCACTTGAATCTAGTCATGATTTACTTAATAAAATCAATACTATATCAAACCTATACCAGGCTTGGGAGCCAAAATACGGGCCCGATACCAACGATTCCAAACATTATTTAAATTTTAAAAATCCTTTTTTTTTCCAGCAAACAAGTTTCTTCAAAATTCATTTCATTGGCTAAGGATCTCAGCATTCAATTCCGGGCATACACCCAAGTTCCATATTTTAATACGGACCCTACGGGGCCGTCAAATTATAGGTCCGGGTCCGTTTACCAAAAATATTGACCGAAGTCAACTTTAATCAATTTTAAAGCCCAAATTCAATATATTTCTTAAATTTCACATAAAAGCTTTTCGGAAATGCACCCGAACTACGCACACAAATCAAGGAGAAAGAAAATGAGGTTTTCAAGGCATCGGATTCTAAAATAAAATATAACCTAGAGCTCTGATACCAACTTTTTATGATTCAAATTTCCCCACCTTCGGGAATCGTTATGGTGCCTACTCGTGAAAGTTAGGCAAGTCGACAGTTACAGTTCTACCACCATTATTATTAATTCAAACAAGAATAGATAATAACTAAACAAAATAATTGTGAAATGCAGAAGTGATATAACAGTGCCAAAACTCAAGTACATAACTACCCCATAGATCTGGTGTCACAATCCACGAACGACTAATATTTATTACAAATATAGGTCTGAAAGAAGTACAACTATTTTCGAAATAGAAGAGATAGAAGAAACTAAACGGGAAAATGGGACTTCAGGCTCTGCGAACGCCAGCAGATCTACTTTGGTCTCCCTGGAATGAAGCCATCAACCTCAAATCTACTCGCAAGGTCCGGCACCAAAATCTGCACACAAAGTAAAGAGTGCAGTATCATTACAACCGACCTCATGTACTGGTAAGTGTCGAGCCTAACCTCGGCGAAGTAGTGACGAGGCTCGGACATGACAACCATATAAACCTGTGTAGTTATATCATATACCAGCAGAACAATAAAAATAAAAAATAACAAATAGAAATGGAAAGGGTAACATGCTGTGGGGAATATCAAATTCTTACAGTAATTCAAAATAGAAGCATAAAGAATACCATATTTGTATCAATAGGGATAAAGAAATAGTAACACGTGCACAACATCACCCTTCGTGCTTTTACTCTCGTTCTCACCGTAAGAAATGACAGAAACGGTACGGCATCACCCTTCATGCATTAACTGTCAACTCATGGCACGACATCACCCTTCGTGCATTATCACTCACAATATCGGCACAGCATTATACTTCGTGCAGTAACACTTACAATATCGGCACGACATCACCTTTCGTGCACTAACACTCACACACAATATCATGCATGACATCACCCTTCGTTCTTTATACTCTTCCTCACCCAAATAGTAGAAATAATACATCCCAGCAAGGGAATCAACAATAGAAACAATAACATTCCGGCAAGGGAATCAACTATAACGAATCTCGTTTCAACAATTAACTCCACAAAATAAGTCTTAACTTGAGTCAATAATTAACAATAGTCAATTACCAAGAAAATATCATAAGTCATGTTCAACATGGATGATCATCAATTTAAGCAGGAACAATACATAATAAGAGTCACAACAGTCATAGTACAAGACTCACTTGCATGCTCGACACCAATGTATAGATACTCGCCACCACACCTATACGTCGTACTCAACACTAACGTAGCAAATAAGACCACAAAACCTATTCCCTCAAGTTAAGTCTAGACTAAACACTCAATTCCACGGCCTAAATCAAGAATCAATTACCGCTTTACCTCTCGGTTTCACTTCCAATCAACTTGAATCTAGTCATGATTTACTTAATAAAATCAATAAACGCGAGATAAACCAATTCTAATGCATGAGTATAGATTTTCCAATGTTTTCCCTAAAAAGTCAAAAACCAATACCGGGGCCGCTTGGTCAAAACTCGAAGTTTGAACCAAAACTCGATTATCCATTCACCCACATACTCAAATATGTAATTGGTTTTGAAATCCGACCTCAAAATTGAAGTCCAAATCCATAAATTTGAAAATTCCTAATTTCTACCGAAGAACACCGAATTTCCAATGAAAAACCCCTAGATTTTGAGATGAAATCATGTAAAAAGATGAAATAGATTGAAGAAAAAGAGTTAAGATTCGTTTATCTATGATTTAGGGAAGAACTTCCACTAGAAAAATCGCCCTTTGGAGTTTAGGTTTTGAAATTTTGAAGAATGAAGTAAAAATCCTGTCCAAATAATGTTTTGATTAGGTGCAGATGTCGCAATTGCGACATGAGCTTCGCAATTGCGAAGCTCGCAAATGCGTGATAGGCTTCGCAATTCCGAACCTGCTGCATGTCTGCTCCTCTCACAATTGCGAGAAATTTGTCGCAATTGCGATCGTTGAGCCTCCCTGTTGACTTCGCAATTGCGAAGGGATGTTCGCAAATGCAAACAATGCTGGCCTGGGCTTCTTCGCAATTGCGATAAAGCCGTCGCAACTGCCAAGCCTGTTAGGATCACAATTGCAAAGTGTGACCTCACAATTGCGAGATCAGAGCCTGCAATAATACCAGATGCAACAACAATATTTTTCTAAGTCCAAACTCACTCTGTGGCCTATCTAAAACTCACTCGATCCCTTGGAGCTCCAAATCAAACATGCACTCAAGTCTAAAAATATTATACGGATTTGCTCGTGTGATCAAATCGCCAAAATAACATCTTAAATAACGAATTTAACACCAAAACTCATGAAATCCATAAAGTAGTTCAAAATTTCTAATTTCTCAACCAAGGGTCCGATTTATATCAAATTACTTCTGTTATTCACCAAATTTCATAGATACGACTTAAATACTATATCAAACCTGTACCGGACTCCGGAACCAAAATACGGGCCCGATACCTACGAGTCTAAATATTATTTAATTTCTAAAAATCCTTATATTTTCCAGGAAATAATTTTCTTCAAAAATTCATTTCTCGAGCTAGGGACCTCAGAATTCGATTCCAGGCATACGCCCAGGTCCCATATTTTATTGCGGACCCTATGGGACTGTCAATTACGGGTCCAGGTCCATTTACTAAAAATATTGATCAAAGTCAACTTTAATCAATTTTAAAGGCCATTCAATATTTTTCTAAAATTTAATGTAAAAGCTTTTCGAAAACGTGCCTGGACTGTGCACACAAATCAAAGAGAAAGAAAATAAGGTTTTAAGGCCTCGAAAAATGTGCCTGGACTGTGCACACAAATAAAATACAAGATGACCCTTTGGGTCATCACAGTGCTTTACACTCACATAACATGGCATGGCATCACCCTTTGTGCTTTGCACTCACATAACATGGCATGACATCACCCTTCGTGCTTTACACTCTCATAACATGGAACAACATTACCCTTCGTGCATTGCACTCTTCCTCACCAAGCATATGTATATCAATGGCAAACAATGTAGGAACGTAAATAACATCAAGGTGAGTGTTTAAACGAATATTCTAAATGAATCCCAATCACAAATTTCCAAGCCAATAATAGTTCAATCAACCCTCAAGAACCATATTATTCAAGTGTTTCAACAAATCTCACAAATGATCTAATACATGAGTATAGAATCTAGTATCTCAATAATATCGGCCGTAGCAATCTATGAATGATTATGTATAGTGATGACTGAATTAGACACATTAATTTATTCTCAGAATTCCATCAAATTTGACCAAGTTATAATAAGATAAGTCTTGGTTTCTAACATTTAGTACTATGTTCATAGTATCTAGGAGTCAAGTAAGGCATGAAGCAAGAAGGTTACGTAATTTTATAAGGCACAATTTATAACATAATTTACCCCCGAGCATGGGCAACCCTGTCACATGCATATATGCTCGTCACCTCATATATGTATCACCCTCGCATGTAACAAACAATGTCAAATAGTAGAAAAAATTCCCTCAACAAAGTTAGGCAAGACATTTACCTCAATTCGGCTAACTCAATAGTCAATTTAAATTTTTTTTTTTTTAGAAATTCACCTCCGCTTCGCTCAATCTAGCCAAAGACGATTAAAATACATCACGCAATGCAGTAGAAAATAATTTCAATTAATAAAACTATAATTTTTATATAATTTTTAAAGAGTCAACAAAAGTCAACCCCTAGGCCCGCCCGGTCAAAACCCGGGTCCAATGATAGGTCTTGACTACCCATAGCCCCACGAGTCCAAATACATATTTTGATTCCAAATCCGAGTCCTATTCGATTCACAAATCCCAAATTTTCATTTTTTAAAACTTTGACAAAATTTCAAAATTTACCCAAGATTTTTCATGAATTTGAGGTTAAATCTTATTTATAATCATGAAATGTAGTTAAGAATTGATTAGAGGTACTTACCCAATTATTTAGTATGAATATCCCTTAATAAAATTGCCTCCCATCGAAGTTAGGGTTCAAAATATAACAAAATGAAGCTAAGTCCCAAAATTCCCAACTATATGGAGGCTGCTGATGTTGCATTTGCGACAGAGAGTTCGCAAATGCGAACAACTCATCGCAAAAGAAGAAATATGAGAAACATCAAAATGTTGGGTTTATGCTTCTAGGAGCTTAAAATATTGCAAATGGGAAATGGAGGAAAAATAAATTTTTTGAATTTCTCTCTTTGACAAAGGGACATTGTCCCATATTGGAGGAGGAAAAGAGTTTTGACGGGTATATATACAACTGCATTTCTTCTAGCTCTTAAAGAGCTGAGAAGAAGGCAAACCTCATCCCGTTGTCATTTGCTCGGCTAGACATTAATGCAATATTAATTTATTCAAATTAGACCGTACTGTAACGGTAATTCAATTTTCATCTGTTTTAATTTTCTCGTTATTTGATTTTGGCAGTTTGCATAAATGGTTGTTTTATAAAACAACCATTTTGAGTCGCAACCTTACATAAGGGTAATCCGTTCTATCATGGAGGAAATAATCCTAAACCTCAGGTACTAGGAGGGGATTAAGTTCCTTAAGGAAACACTATAAATTCAGTGGGCTCGGAATAATTCTGTTCTTCTGCATTTATGCTTTTATCGCATTTTCTTATTTATGAATATCTTTTTCGAATACAGAATACTAACACAAACTACATTATATTCCATCTATAAAAATTATGAGTTTTAATGTTTTACTTTTTGTTCTAAGTTAATACCGACACACTATTTTCTTCTTTATCAAGCTGAACAACATTCTCTTAGTGCGAACCTTTTTTTTTCTTTCAAATAACCAGCAGACGCTTTTATATCACAGTTTACACGCTTGCTTTAGTAATAAGTGATAACAAAATAAACTTAATTACACTTTCAACCTGCTTACTTCTGTTACTTAGTGTAAGCATATAAATTTTAAATCCATAAAATTAATTTGGATTATATTTTAAATTTAAGATATATTGGTCCAAATAAATATTATGGGTTAATATATAAATGAATTAATTATATA
>MDKF011022563.1:0-11698 GCA_026770625.1 Nicotiana glauca
TAAGATGTTTTAAAGGGATTTCACAGCTTCATTGCTTTCTTACTGGTTTTTGAACTGCTTCTATACAGCATGTTGATGCACTTTTTGTGATTTCTTATCACTCAGTCTTTATTCGGAGTACTCACTTTACTCCATGCACCTTGTGTACAGATTAAGGTATTTTCTAAGCTTGGTCGCAGTTTCATTGGAGTTAGCAAGGTAGTTGCCTGGCGATCGCGGCTCTGCTTTCTCCCTCTATATTCCTCCTTATGTATTCTTGTGATTTTTTCGACCATTTCAGTCTTGTTGTGACTAGACAATTGTAGTAGATTCTCATGACTAGAGATACCCCGATGTCGGGCTGTGTTGGATTTTATTCTGTATATTTGTATTTTTGACCACTTAAAAGTTGGATTATTCATCCTTATAAATGACTTATTGATTTACTAAGCTGTTAGAACTGAATTGGGTAAGTGTCGGCTGTCCTTGTCTTCACGAGAGGCGCCATTACAACCGGGTCCGGGTTTAGGGTCGTGACATAAGTACTACTATCGATCGTTTTTAACCGGTAATCCTCGAGAGAATGTTCGAACTTGAATTAAGGTATCCCTTAGGCTTAATGTGTACTCCTAGATTCAGGGTAATAATTTGATCTTGAATCGAAACGGATTTGCTTGAACTAGATTTAAGGTAGCCTTTAGGATTTATGGTCAAGTGAGTACTTGCTCGAACTCGAAATAAGGTAGCCCTAGGCTTTTTAGTCGTGTGAGAATGATCCCTCGAAATCGAAGTAAAAGTAGCCCTTAGGCCTTTTGTATTTTATATTTGGCTGATTTGGCCTTTGTAAAAAGATCATTTTTGTACACATATATGGTTTTCTACCCTTTTCAACTCTCAATTTTTTTCCTTTGCTTTATCATTCATATTTAGAAAGGTTGGAATGCTTAGCATGTAATAATAAGGTTGTGTTCGATGGTTCAAACAAAACCTTGCCTTTATTGCCTTTCTAAGTTAAGGCATTATCAAGGTTCGATGTTACCGAAGTTTTCTTCCGAAAATATATTAAGTTCAAGATTGTACCGAGGGTAGCCTTTAGAACTGGTTGTGAAAGAAATTTTTTCTTTTTCGAAGGCCTATTTTTGTTCTGGATTTCGGACGCTATGAACCGTATTAAACTGGTCGTGGCCTTTTAGTTCGGGTGTAGCCCAGTGAGCTTGCTTAACATAACAGTCTCCGAGTGGGTTTGGCCGTGGCCCTTTAAAATTCGGGGGTTGCTTGATAGGTCTTACATCCCTGATATTTTGATAGCTTGATCTATTTCAAAGTTTGTTTCGAAACGATAGTCTCGGAGTGAGGGACTGACAATCCAAACTTTTATTATAATCGGCCCTTGAGCCTTTCTTCTTAAAAGATCAAAAGTACTGGATTGTATAGTGGAAATTTTTCCAAGTCATAAGGTAGTTGCAAGGAAAGTACTTTTCTGTATTCTTGTCAAAAATAGTATTACACACGTACATGTTTTATGTCAGAGCTTGAGCAATCTACATAGCACAGTTCATTTTGACTTGGTCCTTACAGTAAATCCTACATATCGAGACCCTTCCATTTCAAAATAATTTCCTTTCTAGAACAATTTGATATCCGAGGGTAACCCCACAGTATTCGAGGTGATTGTAGAGAAATCTCGGATATTGTAAACATAATTTTTTGATATTGATTCGCAATCGACCTTCGATTTTAAGTTAGGATGATCCATTGTTGCCCCATTATACACCTCGCTGGAAAACCCATTTGGGACAAAACCGCGCTAAGGAAAAACAAGTGCAACGCGTGCTTTCATACCTAAAGACTTCAAGCCGATAATTCCATCGTTGTTTCTTGTTGACCACCTGAAAGTGTTAGTTTAAAACAAAAGGAAATAGAAAATGGTCTTTAAAACAAAAGGAAATAGAAAATGGTCGTACCTTAATAATAATAATATCATTTTAGGTAAGATACGTTACAATTGCTTGGTAGTTGTTCCCCATTCATCGTTCCGAGCTTGTAGGATCCTTTTTTTGGTGACTTCGAGAATCTGGTACGGTCCTTCCTAGTTCGGGTTCCCTTCTTTCGAATTTCAAGTGGTGAGGGTTATTTTACTTAGTACCATGTCCCCGACATTAAAATATTTAAAGTTGGCTCTTCGATTGTAATATCTTTCGATCCGTTGTTTCTGAGTACCCAATCAAACAAAGGTAGTTTCACGCCATTCATCTAATTGCTCCAGGCTCATGTTCATGGCCTCATCATTCTATTCCTTCGTTGCATATCAGAATCTGATGCTCGGCTCCCCAATTTTCACCAGTATTAAAGCTTGGCACCATAAACCAAAGAGAACGGGGTGGCCCCGGTACTGGATTTCGAAGTCGTGCGATATGCCCAAAGGACTTCGAGTAGGATTTATCTCCATTTTTTTTTGCATCGGTCAACCTTTTCTTGAGGTTTTATATTATGGTTTTATTGGTCAATTTGGCTTGCCCATTCCCACTAGGGTGATAAGGTGTCGATAAGATCCTTTTGATCTTATGGTCTTTAAGAAATTTGATCACTCTGCTGCCGATAAACTACTTCCATTGTCATATGTAATTTCGGATGGTATTCTAAATCTACATATAATGTGGTCCCCAATGAAGTCCATGACTTCCTTCTCCCTGATCTTGTTGTAGGCATGTGCTTCAACCCAGTTAGAGAAATAAGCAGTCATAAATAAAACAGATTTAGACTTACCTGGTGCCGATGGAAAACGGTCAACGATGTCCACCCCCCATTTCATGAACGATTATGGCGACAAGATTGAATATAGCAGATCCCTAAGTTGATGAATCATCCGAGCATGCGTTTGGCACTTATCATAGTTTTGCACAAACTCCTTCGCATCTTTTTCCATATCGACCTAGTAATAGCACTCTGATTACCTTTCGAACTAGTGATTCGGTGCTTGATTGGTTTCTGCATGTGCCTTACTGGACTTCCTTCAAAACATACTCGGTAGCTCCTGGTCCTAAACATACTGCTAGCGGGCCATTGAACGTCCTCTTGAGTAATGTTCCACCTTCGGATAAGCTAAATCGGGCTGCTTTTTTGCACAGGGCCCTCGATTCTTTTGGATCTGAAGGAAGTTTTCCGGTCTTCAGATATTCTATGTACTTATTTCTCCAATCCCAAGTAAAGCTCTTGGAATTTATTTTGGTGTGACCTTCTTCTACTACTGACCTCATAAGTTGTACGATCGCCCCCAAGTTAAGCTCATTATCTTCGACTGATGACCCTAAGTTTGCGAGGGCATGTGCTTCTTTGTTTTGGTCTCGGGGTACGTGCTGCAAAGTCCATTCTATGAAATGATGCAACGTTATTTTTAGCTTGTCCAAGTACCTTTGCATTCATCATCCATGACCTCAAATGTTCCATTTACTTGGTTTACCACCAGGAGGGAGCCAGACTTAGCCTCAATCACCTCCGCTCCCAAGCCTTTGGGTAGTCGAGACCTGCAATCATGGCCTCATACTCGGCTTTATTCTTAGTCAATTTTACTATATTACCTGTGGGAGGCTTCAGTACGATGCCAAGTCCGGACCCTTTTACGTTCGAGGCACCGTCCGTAAGAGGGTCCAGATTCCCGAAGATGTCCTAAAACTGACTAATAGTTCTCTTTTTAACCTCGGGTACCGGGGCTGGCGTGAAGTCAGCCATAAAGTCTTCCAAGATTTGAGACTTGATGGCTGTTCGGGTTTGATACTCCATATCGTACCCACTAATTTCTATGGCTCATTTGGCCAATCATCCCGAAAGCTCGGGCTTATGCAAAATATTTCGAAGAGGATAAGTTGTTACCACACATATGGGATGTCATTGGAAGTATGGTTTTAGTTTGCTAGAGGTGCTTATCAAAGCGAGCGTTGATTTTTCTAGATAAGGATACCTAGTTTTGGTCTCTCCTAGGGTTCAACTAACATAATAGATATGGAATTCTGTACCTCTTTCTTCTCGGACTAGGACCCCACTTACTGCGATCTCTGATACTGCTAGGTATAAGTAAAGATGTTCATCTGCCCTAGGCGTGTGAAGCAGCGGCGGACTCGACAAGTACCGTTTAAGCTCCTACATGGCCTGTTGGCATTTTGGAGTCCATGTGAAGTTATTCTTATTCTTCAGCAACAAAAAGAATCGATGACTCTTATCGGAGGACCTCGAGATGAATCGCCTCAAGGGTTATGCGCCCTGTTAACCTCTACACGGACTTTATGTTGTCTACTACCGTATTGTCCGTGATAGCTTTGATTTTGTCGGGGATGATCTTGATTCCTCTATTGGATACCATGAAACTGAGAAATTTGCTAGAGCCGACCCCGAACACGCATTTTTTTGGGTTGAGCTTCATGTTGTATTTCATCAATATACTGAAAGTTTCCTGCAAATTGAAATGGTCTTCTTCTCATAAAGACTTAACTAGCATGTCATCAATATAAACTTCCATATATTTCTCTATTTATTATTCGAACATTCAATTTACTAGGCATGGATAAGTTGTACTAGCATTTTTTAATCTGAATGGCATTACATTATAGTAGTATGTCCCATACTTAGTGATGAACGAGGTCCTTCTGTATTTGGTTGTACTCAGAGTAGGCATCGAGAAAACTAAGGATCTCTTGACCGGCTGTGGAATCGATCATATGATCGATATTAGGCAAAGGAAAAGATTCTTCAGGGCATGCTTTATTTAGGTCTTTGTAATCTACACACATTCTAAGTTTTTTCTCCTTCTTAGGGACTACTACTACGTTCACTAACCATTCAGGATATTTTACTTCTCGGATGTACTTTATTTTGAGAAGTTTGGTTACCTCGTCTTTGATGAAAGCGTGTTTGACCTTAGATTGGGGTCTTCTTTTTTGCTTTAGCGGGTGGAACTTCGGGTCCAGGCTTAGTTTGTGGATAGTGATTTCCGGTGGGATCCCTGTCATATCGAGATGGGACTAAGCAAAGAAATCCAAGTTAGTTTAATAAGTTTTACCCTAAGCTCGGGGGCTAGCCCTGTGCCTAGGTATACATTTTGTTTGAGAGGATGTTGGATCGGCATGACCTGCTCTAGTTCTTTGATTGTTGACTTGGTGGCGTCGGAATCATTGGGGGCGATAAAAGATTGAGGAACCCTGAAGTCATCATTTTCGTTAATCCCTTGCTCGCCCGATTGGGTCGAATATGGCACCGATAATTGCTATTTGGCTCCCTGTTTCTTTCTCAAAAATGAGTCCTTTGTTGATGATATATTTGATACCAAGATTACTTCATCGACCGCAAACATATCCTTCATAGCGGGTTGCTCCCCGTAGACTATTTTGACTCCCTCTAGCATCGGGAACTATAGAACCTAGTGAAGGGTTGAGGGCACTAACCTCATGTTGTTGATCCACGGCTTCTGAATAGGGCATTGTACTTCATATCTCCCTCGATCATATGGAACTTTGTTTCTTGGATGGTCCTAGCCATGTTTACTAGCAAAGTTATCTCGCCTTTGGTGGTTTCACATGCCATATTGAAATTGTTTAGCACTCGGCCCGCGGGCACAATTTATCTTGTAGGCCGAGCTGTTCAACGACCCTCGATCGAATGATGTTGGCCGAGCTAGTTGTATCAATTAAAACATGTTTAACTTGAGTCGTATCCATAAGTATAGATATTACTAGTGCATCATTATGGGGTTGTATGATCCCTTCTGTATCCTCGTCATTGAAAGACAATGTTCCCTTTGGTAAGTAATCTCGAGTTTGCTTCTCCCTTGTGGTCGACACCTTGGTGCGTTTAAATACGGATCCTTGAGGAATATCGACCCCTCCAACAATCATGTGAATCACGTGTTGTGGCTCTTCTTGCTTCTTTTGTCGGTTTGAATATCTATTTTTGAAGCAATTCTTGGCCCTATCGCTTAAGGATTCTCGAAGGTGCCCTTCATTGAACAATCAGGCTACTTCCCCCCTTAGCTGTCTCTACTCTTCTATTTTATGGCCATGGGTACCATGATACTTGCACACTTGGTTAGGATTTCTCTGAACTGGATGGGTTTGTAGGGGTCGAGGTCATCTGGTATCTTTCATACGTCCGATGGCAGATATGATGGCGGACGCATCAATATTGAAGTTATACACCAATAGTCGCGGTGCTTCTTTGGGCCCGACATCCCTATCGAAACCACTCTTGCTCATGAGTCCCTATAAACTTTGACCTCGATCATTTCTCCTCTCATTCCGTGCATAGTTTCGCCCAGATCTACTACCTCTACGTTATCCCTCTTGATTATATCCACAAGTGTGTTAGGATAAACGGACCCAGAAGGATCCCCTAATTGATCATACTCGACCCTGATCTTTGACTGATATTGATTGTGTACATCGGCCCAAGTGATAGCTAGATATTCGATCAAATTCTGCTTCAACTGCTGTGAAACTATGGAACTTCAAAAATTGAGAACTTGAGTGAAAGCTTGAACATCCCAATCGTCGGCGACTGGTGGAAAATGCATTCGTTCCATTTGGAATCGAGATACGAATTCCCTGAGCATCTCGTTTTCTTTCTGCCTTACCTTGAGAAGGTCCGACTTTCTTGTTGCAACCTTAATGTCCCGGCATACGCCTCTACAAAAGAATCTGCAAGCATAGGAAAAGAGTCAATAGATTTAGGCAGTAAATTATGATACCATATCATAGCACCCTTCGATAAAGTCTCCCCGAATTTTTTCAGTAGGACCTATTCGATCTCGTCATCTTCCAAGTCATTTCCTTTAATAGCACATGTGTAGGAGGTGACGTGTTCGTGGATCAATCGTCCCGTTATACTTAGGAATCTTAGGCATACGGAACTTCTTGGGGATTGACTTCGGAGTTGTACTTGGGGGGACAGGTTTTTGTACAAATTGTTTAGAATCTACTTCTTTCAATATTGGTGGTGCCTGGGGATTTGGTCGACCCTGGAGTTACAGATTTCCACCTTCTTATCGTTTTCCTCGATCTTCTTTTCCTTGTCTCCGTTCGCTTTGTTTGTTTTTCGAGCATTTTTAATATAGCAAGATTCGTCTCTGATTCCTTCTCATTCTATTTCCTAGAAGTCAATTCGATCCTATGTACATCATCCTGGGATGGCTCGAGTTCAACCCTACTCGGTGTGTGATTCTGATTTTGGAGCTGGGCTAGTACTGCCTATTGGGCCTACAACATTTTGAAAATCACCCGCAGGATGATCCCGCCATCTTCACCATCATGTGGGTTCTGAGTAGCTGATCGAGTACCCCCGCGAACGTTGCTTTCGGGATCGACAGTCAAAATTCCATTGATGGATACATGCAAACTGGTATCGATTGGATCTATAGCTGGAACTCCATTGATGCCAATAGGGGGTACAACATTTTTTGGTGCAATGTTCTCATTTTTGCTGTGGTGGTTGGGATCATTGTCAATGTGATGAGGTGCTGACTGAGCGTTTGATATTTTTTAATCCTGTAATCAAAGATACTTCAAAGAACAAGTGTAAAACAGTGTGTGTTACAAATTTTTTTTACCAGGAAATCACTATTATCCTTAGCCCCACGGTGGGCGCCAAACTTTTTGCCCTAAAATGGATAATAATTGAATTTATACTATAATTTTAAGGACATGTGATATAACTTAGCACATACTGAGAAAGACGTAAATTGATATTGGAGTTAACTAAAAATAGAAATTAAAGCAAACCAAAGGGAATGTATAGCTTTGGCCCTGAAGCTTAGATTGCCCTCGAACCTAATGAGTATTTCACTGGAAAGTATGAACTAAGTAATAGAGTATTGAACTTTAAGAAAAAGACAGTATATTACTTTGTATTGCGTGAATATCATGTCCTTTTGTAATGATCAGACCCCCTTTATATAATAGGGGAATCCTACCTTTGATACAATTCTTAATACAGTAAGAAATTCCATGATTAGCTGATTAGTCGGCCTCTTCTTAATACGTGCCGAGATTCCTGCCGTGATCCTCGCCCGAATGCAAATATTTTGACTTTCTGTTATTTGGCTTGGTAAACTTCCTTCGATTTTTCTCGATCTCTATCCTGCCTGATTTCGATCTTGCTGACCTTGATCTCGATCGATCTCTGTGTCTCGAGCTCGACAATCTAACTTTATATCGTGGTCCGATATACCATGGAATCGAACCTTGGCTTACCTCGTTCTAGGACAAGCCCGACTTTGGATGTATACACACCTCAAACAAGGTGATGGTTTCAGTAACCGAGTTTTGAACACATCATTCTTCGGTTGTCATTACTTATGACTAGCTTATATAAACGTACTGATGAAAAGCCAGCTTCTTGAGTATGCAGTATAATCTCTTTGAGCAGGCTAACACAATAAATGAAGAGATTATGGTTTTAATAAAGAGTTCAGTAGTCGTTTCTTTTTCTAATTTAATTTGCTGATAATCGATTTCCAATAATAATTGGTACTCCCGCCGTTTCATATTAAATGAGGTATATTCCTTTTTAGTATGTTTCAAAACAAGTGACACATTTCTAAATTTGAAAATAATTCAATTTTAAATTCTTCATTTTACCCTTTTTCCCTTAACGAGAAGCTTTTGTAGCCACACGAATGGCATGACCCCGCAAACCTTTTAACTCTTAAGCTTTTAAGATCACAATTTTCAAAAGTCTTCTTCTTTTTTCTCCGTGCCGAGTTAAACTACCTCAAATAATTAATAATATGAAACGGAGGGAGTAATTAATATCTGAAACTTTAGACAACGTTATATATCTTCATATGGAAAAACAAGTATAATTTGAACAATCTAGTTAGACATATAGGTCTTTAAATCATGGATGCCACTGTTTGTTTACGAGGAACAGTTCGAATCCTTTGCCTGTATATATATCTTTAACATGGACCAATAATTTGTGTACTAATTTCAATAATTTATACAGCCTTGCCTGCCACTGCCAGCAACTTGGACTCAACTATACCTATAATATATTCATGTTACTGTTACCTAAATAAAGCAAAAAATGCATATCTCCTCGTATCTAGTGTCCCCGAGTTTGTGGAATGGAAAATGACAATTTTCAAAAGACTGGATTAATATTATCTAGGGCAAAGATCTACTAAGTAGTATGTCATAACCAAGAACTAGGGTTTTTCTTTCAACTCATATGTTCGTTTTTCCGATTTAACTTTCAACATCATATGTCAACTTCAAACGGATATTTTTAGGTTTTGTTTGGTTAGTAAGCACAATGCTACAGGTGCATTGATTGAGATATGGTTAATTACTAAAAACTTTGTGGAGAGGATTAAACATTAACAAGTAGGAAGGCAGAGGGGAGGGGACCATTAATTTGATCCATAATTGTTTAAAGCAAGTATTACCTTTAAAAAAGGCTAATATGTACTCCTATAACAAAATAGACCTAACTTTGTACCATCTATGCAAATTTGTCTGCCATCACCACTAATATATGCTTTTAAATATATCGTAGAATCTTTGGCGATATTACAAATTCTTAACTACAAGTTAGCGTAATATAGATGAACTTGTGCTTATAAAGAGGCAAATAATACGCAGAAAAGAGCAACGTGTCTGTGTTTGAGCGGATCGAGGTTTTAGGTTTCCTAAAATGGTTGATAACATCAACATATTAGGATCAATCCCTAAATACAATTCAATTAGCGAAGAAGGAGGAATTAAGGAGCAAGATAGGTTGTTGCCAATAGCTAATGTGGGGAGGATTATGAAGCAAATTCTTCCCCAAAACGCCAAGATTTCGAAAGAAGCCAAAGAAACAATGCAAGAATGTGTATCTGAGTTCATTAGCTTTGTTACTGGAGAAGCATCGGATAAGTGTCACAAAGAGAAGCGTAAGACAGTGAATGGAGATGATATTTGTTGGGCTTTGGGAAGTCTAGGGTTTGATAATTATGCTGAGACTTTGAAGACGTATTTGCATAGGTATAGAGAATCTGAAGGAGAAAAAGCTAACCAAAATAAGGCTGCTACTGGCAATAATAATACTGAAGAAAGGGAGAAAGATGAACCGCAAAGGAAATCTACAGTTTTATCTACTCAGTGCAGAAATCTCCAGGGAAGATTTTATGGTCCTTAAACTTGGTCAAAAAACAGTAAATTTCTTGCTTGATACTTGATCAAACCTTGGAGTTTCAACTTTTTTTTATTGTTAATTCTTAAGACAAAGTGCTAGTGCCTTTCTTACTAGTAATAAAAACTACTACTAGTATGTATTTCAGTATGTGAAAATAATCTTTATATATTCGTGATTACTGTATCTTCTAAATTCATGTATATATGTTGGTTTGTGGAATATGGTTTTGAATGGTTAACCTTTTGACTAATTCATGTATGTTTGTTTCACCTTTGGCTAGATATGGTTCTTGATTCAGGAGTGTTTTTTCTTTTTTTCCTAAAAAAATCTAACTTCCCGATTGGGTGTTTTTGACTTTCGTTTTCAGCATAGTGTATGAAGCTAATAACTTAGTTCAAGCTCAGTCTAAGACTCCCATGGAGGTAAACACAAATTCCTTTACTTGCTATATGTAATTGTTCTTCATTTGGTAAAACTACCTATCTATTGAGACTCGTTTACAATTCAACTGAAGCTACATGATTTTACTTGGATATTTTAATTTTTTTTATTGGATTTTGCCTTATGTGTATTACATATTGGGGACTAACAATATTTTGATTGACCTAAATCAAGTTTTTAAGTGTATTAGATTATCTAATATACAATTTAAATGTGAAAAATTCTCATCTACTAAAGTAAATGATGAATTAAGTGAGAGTCAATTATGATTTTTAAATCATAATTTTTGCCTTACAACGAGCCAGTGAAGCCCTCATAATAGTCGCTTCCCCCCTACTCTTTCATTGCTGGTTAAGTTTTCGGTTTCTGGGATTACTTGATTGGATGTTTGAGAGATGCATACTCCTTCTCACGAACAACTTCTACATCGATTATTATAAAGGCATCCCACAATATATCGTATCAACTTATTTACTTTTTATTAGTTATACTTTTAGTGGCCTGATATTTTTTTTTTTGCCAAGCAGTTGTAAATTGTTAGACTAATGGATGAGGATGGGAATAGAACAATTATCTCTGCTTGCCTTGATATCACATTGAATTGTATGATCATCTCATTTGAAAATTTAAGTTGTTACAGAAGATACACTTTTATTGGATTAGATATGTCTCAACATTAATTTCTCCACAAACCTCTATTTGTTAAAATTAATGAGATATTTTTCCCGTACTTATAGTTCTTTCACGTTAAAGTCAAGAGAGCGTGGATCACCGCTATGATTCTTAGCTCTCCTAGTAGAGAAGATTAATCAGTATTTATTAAATCTAAAAACTTGTCAGAAGAAATGGTTAGAGCCTAATAAACCAATCTGTAATATTAGTAGCCATCCTCCAATTGGAGTGGTTTTGTTTTGTTTGGTATATATTCCAACTGGATACTCTAGTATCAATTATGCTTCTAACAATCAAGTAGAAGCATATGCTACAAGGTTTAGGACTTATAGCCCGTTTGGCCAAGCTGCAAAAATCAGCTTATTTTGAGAAGTATTTTTTTTCAAAAGTGTTTTTCTCAAAAGTACTTTTGGTGAGAAGCAGTTTGTGTTTGGCTAATTAGTTT
>MU753599.1:2102-31014 GCA_026770625.1 Nicotiana glauca
TTGCCTACCTTTCTAACCCCAATGATCTCACCTTTATTTCCATTACCAAAGAAGACATTACCTCCTTTTAAGTCCTCAAGTGAAAGGAACTGGTCCTTGTCCCCAGTCATATGTTTTGAGCAGCCACTATCCATATACCATATTTGGCTCTTCCCTTTCACTTGGACCTGCAAAAGGAAATCAGGGGTTAGTTTTAGGAACCCAAACTAGTTTGGGTCCCTTTCTATAAGCAAAAGGATGAATTAAATTACTTCTTGCCCATCCAGACAACTTATTTTTTTCTTTAACAAAAACTTTGTTCCTTTGATTGGCCATTTCTTTTGCATTACATTTATATTTGTAATGGCCTTTCTTACCACAATATGTGCAGATTTTATTTTCAGGAAGAGTGATGTACTTGCTTTTTGGATCCCATTTAGGAGTTTGAGTCCCATATCCAAGTCCTTTTTTGTTACTACTGTGATGCTCTTACAACCAGGAGAGAGCATTAGAGGCTTTGTTCCACTTGCAAGTTCTGTCTAGTTCATGTTTTACCTTTCCTAGATCTTCTTTTAAGACTTTGATGAATTCATCTTTCCTGTATAATTCATCTTTCATTTTTCCCAAATTTTCTTCTAGAGTGAGATATGTGTGATCAGCTATCTTCTTTCCTGTTCCTAATTTCAGTTTCAGATTTTCAGACCTAAGTTCTAAGATACTGTTGTCAAGTTCAAGAACCTGGTTCTTCAACTCAGCATTTTTGTTATCATTCTGATTTGCCCTAGACTCTAGACTTTTACATTTTGCTTTTAGAATCACACATTCCCTAGATAGAACTTCCTTCTCATTATTAATTATCTCAGACTCATCAATGAAGTCTGTTAATAGCTCAGCCAGCCTTTCTTTAGATAAGAATTTAATCTTGTCTTTGAGATGAAGAATACTTACCTCTTGTTCATCATTTGATTCTCCAATGGCCATTAGTGCTTGCTCCTCCTCAGCTTCATCTTCTGAGTCTTCATTTGAAGTTTCTCCCCAAGTAGCAACCATAGCCTTGGTTGAACCTTTGTTTCTCTTTGGTTGAACCTGTTTCTTCTTCCTGTTCCTTCGTTCAGCTCTTTCTTTCTTCCACTCAATTTCCCATTGAGGATAGTTTTTTGATCATGTGGTCAGTCTTACCACACTTGTAGCACCCCTCATTGGTCTGTTTCTCCGGAGCTCTTGTTTTGTTGAAGTTTGTACCTCTTGAAGAACCCTTTCCTCTCGTCAGGTACTTCTTGAAATCCCTAGTGATCATAGCCACTTCAGCATCTTCCAAATCTGCACCTTCAGCAATTCTGAGAGATAAACTTCTCTCATTTTTAGGGGTATCCATCTTCATGGTTTGTCTCCTCATTTCATAGGCAGTTAGATTTCCAATTAGTTCATCCAGTCTGAGGGTAGCAATGTTCTTGGATTCCTGAATGGCAGTGATTTTGCTTTCCCATGTGACTGGTAAAACTCTTGTCAGAATGTTCTCAACCTTGTCTTCTTCAAGAATAATCCTTCCAAGATATTCAAGTTCATTTGTCAAAGTGGTGAATCTAGTGTACATCTCCTACATAGTTTCTTCTTCCTTCATAGTAAAATTCTAATATTGAGAATACATAAGTGTTCCTCTTGATCTTTTCACTTGAGGTGTTCCTTCATGATCCACTTGTAGAGTGTCCCATATTTCCTTAGCAGTTGTACAACTTTGGATCCTACTGTACTCATCTGGTCCTAGACCACATACAATCCACTTCTTGGCCTTAGCATTTTTCTCCCACTTCCTCAGGTCATCAGCAGTACATTCAACCCTTGTTTTTGGCACATCAATTCCATCAGCATTCTTCTTAGTGGTATCTAGGGGACCATCAATGACTATGTCCCAAAGTTCATAATCTTCCCCTATAATGTGATCTCTCATTCTGTTCTTCCACCAAGAATAGTACTGACCATTGAAAAGTGGAGGCCTAGCAGTGGATTGCCCTTCCCAGTTCCCAGGTGGTGCACTCNGACTGTTTGCGGAATTAAGAGTGCATAAAATAAAGAACACAAAAATTTTTACGTGGAAAACACCTGGCTCAAAAGGTGAAAAAACCACGACCAACTACTCAGTAGGATTTTCCCAAACTTCCACTAAAATCACTGAGCCAAAACAGCATTTACAAAACTCTTGTAAACCTAAGGATTAAACTCTAATCCCAGTGTAGCACAAAGCCTCAACTGTTGCGACACCTTCAAGTTAACTCTAACTTGAATACTCAAAGTACCTAATATAATTGCTTCTAGATAAAGCTGAAAGGTACAATATGAAAACACCTACTACAATTGAACTAAAAATAAAGAAAGACACAATGGAATTGGTTCTTCACTCTGGTTCATGTAGCTTTAGATTTGCACACTTTAATCATACACAAATTGCTTGCAAAATCGCCTCGCTCTTTTGCTTTCAATTTAGTTTAACTTCTGCATATGTGCAATCACCTGTAAAAGAGAACGATCATTATTATTTATAGAGTTAGTAATCAGAGTTTGATTAAAAATCGAATTGCCGATCCTTCATCAAGTTCGAGTCCTAGAACAATTCATACTCCAATCCTTATCCTTGATCCGGATGTAGTTCTCTTCACATAAGGAGACTTCAACTCCTTATCCTATGCAACCTTTTCGATCAACTCCGAAGATATTGTTTCTGATCCTTGGGACTTATCTTCTTCATACGTATGTCACATGTGTAAGTATATCAACACTGTGTCTCACATGATGGACCTGGTTCATGACTGAGTTCATTTTGTCAATCTTCAAAACTTCATCTGAACTTGGGCCAACAGGTTCAATCTTCCCTTAAGCACTTCTTTTGATTCATTTGGCACAATTCACTTGACTTTTTGAGTCATTTCACCTCTTCCAAGGGGTTAGAGAGACACATTGTCACTCTTTCTTATGCATTTCAATTCTTTTCTCCTTTTTCAATTTTCCACACCTTTCTTTCTTTTACTTTTCTTGAATCCCTTCTTATTCTTTCTCACATTGAGCATTCTTTTTGTCTTTTTGCTTTTCTTCTTTATTTTTCATTGCCTTTCCTTTTATTTATTTTTGTGCCTCATACCACTTTGTTGGTATCCTTGTCTCTCCCCCCAAACTTATACTTTTGCCATGTGCTCAAGGAAAGATCGGGTGCCAAGATAGAGTATCTTATAGTACGGGTATAGGCTTGTAACATGTTTCTTGAAAGAAAAAGGTCTAAGGCTCAAAAGGGTTAACTAGGGATCATACCAATTGTAGGCTATGTAATTTTGTTCAACTATCATTAGGATCAAGGAGGGCCTATAATTACTTCTCAAGTCAAATTTCAATTAAGATTTTGCCTCAACAAATATTCAGGGCAAGTTCTAGACCAATGGCTCGCGACTTGGACTCGCAATTCGATTTCTCACCACACAAGCTAAGGGATTGCTAAAGACATCGAGTTGGGGGCCCACAACAACCTTAGACATGATTTGAGCACACAATGGCTCCGAAATAACCACTTGATGGTTATTGGCCAACGCAAGAGTCTCAAGGACACGACTTTCACCACCCTAAACACAACACTTAGTCTTTGACCATGGGATCAAAGGCAAATGTGCTAGGCCCAAGTGAAGCTTTGCTTGAGGTACCTTTAACTACAAACTACCAAAAACAAACAAAAAAAACAAAAATGGACTCAAACCCTTAAGAAGGTTTTCACGCCATCTATCATTGGGAAGAGCCACCCGGTTTACACAAACTCCACCCTTGGAAAGAACCGTGGCATTAAGAAAACCAAGGGCTTATTTAAAGCACCAAAAATGAAACAAAAGGCTACAAGCCTATCTACGAAAATAGAAAATGGAATCAATATTTACAATAAGGGATTAGAATATACAACGGGGGATGAATATATACAAAATGTAACTTTATATATAGACCAAAAGAAAGATCAAAAGTACGATAAAAGTAACTAAATGCAAGATTATATACAGAGCAAGTGAAAATCAAAGAAAGTATAAAGTAAATCAGTATGTATATTTACAGTCATCCAAGGATAAAAGTAGGGCAAAGCCCCACAAATAAAAGTTGGCATTGTCCCCAATGCCAACTAAAGCAAAAAATAAGCATAAAAAAGTAGTGAAAGGATATGAAGACACCCTAAGCCTCGTCCGCCTGCATAGGAACATGAGTGGTTCCTGGGTCCTTGGTATGCTCGGAAACCTTAGACTGGTTCCCGGTCTCCTGCTGGAACCTGGGACTGGACCTGGACCGGCTGTGGATCTGGTACATCCTATGGCTGACTGGAAAAAGCCTCCGGTGGGTCTGCCAACAGGATAATGGCATCATCTGCTCTCGAGGTAGTCCTCTTCCTCTTAAGAGGCCTATGTGACTGCTACTAGGACTACTTCTGGAACTACTGCTAGAGCTGGATCCTCAAATAATAAATCTAAAGGCAGCTGGTCTGCCTTTAGTCTCTTTACATTTGCCGTGAGCGCCTTCACGGACTCCTTGGAAGCCCGTGTCTTGCACAACTTCTTATGCTATTTGGCAAGCTCTTTGAGAGCCTTTCTGTGAGAAGCCACTGCCTTCACCAACTCAGCCTGGATTCTTAGGATCTTCTCCTGGTTAGCAAACATCTTCTTCAAAGCATCCTCAATAGACTGTGGAACCTGAACTGGCGGAGGAGCCGACTGAGCTCCAGTTGTTCAAGCTCTGAAGTGTCTGGTGTAGTCTGTGGGCAGTGATAGGTTGGGATCGGGAAGATGGAATCTCCGGGCTAGCTGAGGTGGAAGGGCCTGGAGGTACATCAGCAGAAGTGGAAGGTTCGAGAGGCATGGCAGCAACTGTGGAGGCAGGCTTAGTGGAGGCCTCTACCTCAACTGGCTCTTCAGACTGGCCAGTTGGGGAAGAAGCAGAAGGCTTGTAGTTCTTGTCCTTGGGGTTGTCTGGCCCCCTCAAACTGCACCATGAGAAAGGAGCCACTGGTTTGGATTTGACATCATACCTTTTCTTCTCCACCTCCAAGTCACGGAAATACATAGAGAGGGTATTGGGAAAAGAGAAGTTCCGGTTAGCTTCCGCACCCACAAGAGAGATGATGCGGGACATCACATTACCCATGTTGATGGGGTAACCCGCCATGATCGATGCAGCCAACACAGCCCGGGAGATAGGTAGAGTCTGGTCATGTGTGGTAGGGTCTAGCCTGCTGCAAACGAAAGTCTCCCAACCCTTAGCTTCGAAGTTCAGGGTCCCCCTCAAAATTTTAACTCTCACAGTCAACCACTCAGGCACTGGGCTAACCATGGACGGACCTCCTCGCCCATCTCTAACTTTGCAAGATAGAGTGATTCATCTTCTTCATTGAAGCCCAAATAGCTATTCTGAGACTTCCCGTCAAACAACACCTTCTTATTTAGAACCTTGGTCACTTTGGAGCCTTTAACAATATGGGCTACATTACAATAGAACTCCCTGACCATGTGTTCATTAGCATCAATACATTTCTCCATGAAAAACTCCCAGCCCACTCTAGTTCTAAACTCCCTCTGCATACTAGGGTTGTGGGGTAGAAGGTCATTGTCAATGAAGATTCTCTTCGGTATCAAGTGTCTCACCAGCCACCACTCCCTAAATTTATGATAAGCAACTTGGCTCACAAATCTGTCTTCCCACTCCTTAGGTCTTCTAGTTCGGGCAATGCCTCGAACCTGAGGCTCGCCACCTTCACCACCTTGTACTTCTTCCTCATCTCCGCCTGTACTCTCCCTAACTAATGAAGTTGTGGGGGAGGTCGAGTCATCCCCATTACCAACTGCCGACCCCTCAGAAGAATCAGAAACTATATTCACCGGCCTTTTGATAGTGGGTAATGCTGGAGAAGTATCGGTCAGTTGGAAGTGGGTCGTGATGTGAGTTGGGACTGAGTCTGAGGAGATTTCTTGGGATGGAAGATACTCACTCCTGGAAGAATGGGAAGCAGCTTTATCTACAGCTTTTATCAACTTCCGGGTCTTTTTGATGTTTTCCCAAACTTGGGGAGTGAGTTTTACCACTCTCTTTCCTTTGCCCTCTCAGGAGGAACCACCTCTCCCGGGTTGTTGTGATTCTTTGCCTCCTCTTTGTTTTACCATCGTCTGCAAACATACGCATCTAACATTGTTAGTTTATGCATAGGCAGTGAAACATATGTAGAATGAATTGCAGAACAGAAGCTGAGAAGTTGCAGAAAATAGTTGCAGGAACATGCCAGTGCGGACCGCACAAAATGGCAGTGCGGCCGCACTAAAGCCACCGCGGACCGCACAGAAGTGACCGCGGTCCGCACAGGTCTAAAGTCTCCTTAACATACTCTCTGAATTTCCCCACCGCGGTCCACACAAAATGGACTAACGGCCGCGGTGGGGTAGCGCGGACCGCACAAAGTGCAATGTGGCTGTGATGGCACAGGACAATCACTCAGAACATAAGCACCGCAGGCCGTACAAAAGTGATCGCGGTCCGCGAAAGGTGCTCAATTAGGGTACTGAATTAGGGTTCCAATTTTTGCCAATTTATTCAAGTTTTTCACCTAATATGTCCCTACTTAATTTTACCCAGTCAATAAAACTCTTTAGGCGCACAAAAATGAACAGGTTTACTAACTTACACTAACAACTAGAGAAAAATGGGAAGAAGAAGAAGCTATGAGCTATTTTAAATGAAACAAAAAATAAAATTATGCACAAAGATATGATTGAGATGTTACCAGATGAGTATATGCAATGGAAGTAGTCACACTAAGCAAGAGTTACGGTAAAAAAGATAGCGTGAACAGTGAAAAGGCGCTCTGAGAGTTTAGGGCTCGAAAAGGGTAAAAGGAGACCCTTGAGATCTTTTTATAGAAAAAGTTGTGGGACCCAGTCTTACCCACTAACGCAGCCGCACAAAATGGACCAAGGACCGCGCTGGGTTTGTTCAGCATAAGTTTGAGAAGGCAACCACCGCGGTCCGCACAAAAGCGACCGCGGCCGCGGAGGTCCACCGCGGTCTGCACAAAATGCAATGCGGCCGCGGCCGCGGTGGAAAACTTCAGAGAGTTAATATTTCTTGCTCACACTAGTGCGGACCGCACAAAATAGATGTGCGGCCGCACTGGAAACTTCAGAGACTTGACATTTTTGCAGTTATGCCTTGCACTGCATTAATTCAATCCCTGCAACATCTCACAACCAATTAGCTCAAAAACCAATCCTAACTACCAAGAAAATCAAAGAAAATAGAAAGAAAAACACATGGGTTGCCTCCCAAGAAGCGCATGATTTAACATCGCGGCACGACGCGAGTTACCATCACATCATTTGAAATGAACCATAACTACCACGTGGTTATCATCAAACTTCCTAAGATAATGCTTGACATGGTGCCCATTCACCCTGAAGACTTCACCACTTTTGTTTTTCAAATCTAGAGCACCAAATGGGGTTACACATACAACTTCAAATGGCCCACTCCATTTTGATTTCAGCTTTTCGGGAAACAACGTAAGACGGGAGTTGAACAAGAGGACCAAATCACCAAATTTGAACTGCTTTCCACGAGCATATTTGTCATGTAAGTACTTCATCTTGTCCTTATACAAGGATGAACTCGATTATGCATGGAACCGGAATTCATCACGTTCATTTAGTTGTTCAACACGAAGATTGGCCGCAACATCCCACTCAAGATTAAGCTTCCTCAAGACCCACATAGCCTTATTCTCTAATTCTACTGGTAGGTGACATGCTTTCAAAAACACCAACCGGTACGGTGACATACCAATTAGGGTCTTGTACATGGTCCGGTAGGCCCATAGACCATCATCTAACTTTTCGGACCAATCGGTCCTATTTGCATTGACAGTTTTGGACAGGATGCTCTTGATTTCTCTATTTGATACTTCAACTTGGCCACTTGATTGCGGATGGTAAGGTGTAGAGACTTCATGGTTGACACCATACTTGCAGAGCAAGGTATCAAAAGCCGTATTACAAAAGTGTGATCCTCCATCACTAATGATTGCCGGGGGTATACCAAACCTTGTGAAGATGTTCTTTTTAAGAAATGCCACCACACTCCTAGCTTCATTGTTGGGCAAGGCCACGGCCTCAACCCATTTTGACACATAATCTACTGCTACTAGAATGTAAGTGTTCCTATACAAGCTAATAAAAGGACCAATAAAATCAATACCCCAAACATCGAAGATATCTTTCTTGGAAATCCCTCCCGCTCGTTGGCATTGATCACATCTTTTTACCAAATCACTAGCATCCTTAAACAAAGTCGGCCAATAGAAATCGCAACTCAAAACTTTCAAAGTCATCCTCACCCCTCCATGATGGCCACCATAGGGGGAGGAGTGACAAGCCTCCAAAATACTCAATTGTTCACCTTCCGAGACACACCGTCTAATCACACCATCCATGCAAATCTTAAACAAGTACGAATCATCCCAATAAAAATCCAAACTATCCCTTTTGAGTTTCTTCCTTTGGTTGGAAGAGAGCTCACACGGGACAATTCCAGTTACAATGAAATTGGCAATGTCCGTGAACCATGACATGTCACACATTGACACAGAAAGAAGTTTCTCGTCGGGGAATGTATAATTTATCTCAAGGCCGTCACATGGCCTCCCTTCTTCCTCCAACCGGGACAAATGGTCTGCAACTTAGTTCTCACTTCACTTTCGGTCCACTATTTCTAAGTCAAATTCTTGAAGAAGTAACACCCATCTCATCAATCTTGCCTTGGAATCCTTCTTGGTCATCAAATACTTAAGGGCAGCATGGTCGGTGTGCATAATTGCCTTGGCCCCCATAAGATATGGCCTAAATTTCTCCATGGAAAATACAATGGCCAATAACTCCTTCTCCGTCACCATATAATTCCATTGAGCTTCATTCATAGTCTTACTTGCATAATACACGGGATGGAACATTTTGTTAACCCGTTGACCAAACACCGCCCCCACCGCAACGTCACTTGCATCGCACATTAGTTCATAGGGCAAACTCCAATTAGGTGCGGTAATGATAGGCGTGGTGGTCAAATTGTGCTTTAAAAGTTCAAAGGCATCCATGCATTTTTCATCAAAAACAAACTTAGCATCTTTCTCTAGCAACTTGCAAAGGGGATTCACAACCTTCGAGAAATCTTTGATAAACCGCCGGTAGAACCCGGCATGCCCAAGGAAACTCCTCACCCCTTTGACAGAAGTGGGGGGAGGGAGCCTTGAAATTACCTTGATCTTAGCCTTCTGACGAGTGTCCAGCGTATATAAAATTCTAACTCGTACACTGTCAAATAGTAGTATAGAAAGATGTCGAACCCACATAGATTGGTTTATCTATTCTACAGATGTTTCTTATTTTAGTTACTATTTGAGAAAATCAGAAAGAGTTGAGTTTTAAATTAACTAACTAAAAATGCACGAATGGAGCAATAGAAAATATTTTGATTTTCACAAATATAATAAAAATGTGTTGGGATCCTGACTTCACTTAATATTTTTTATTATATAGTAAATACATTTATTCTTCAACTTCTATTTCTCATAAATATATAAATGGCTCTCACGATTATATTTATATATTATTACTATAGTTGAACAATTAAGTGCACTCCTCTCGGTTATACCAATTAATTGTCAAAATGGTAATATTAAAGAACTAAAAATATATACTTGAACTAAAGCATGCTCTTTTTTTCATAAGTCCCTTTCGGTTACCCTACTTGTTATAACTGATAACTACAATATTCGCCTCTTTCGATTACAAATAAGTGTAAAATTCATTTTAACATATACGAGCTTAATATGGTTAACATATATCAATACCAAAATTAACTATTATCTCTTCTGCCTTTTTCGATTATAGAATTAGTAAGAAGTTAATATGTAGTACTAAATAGATAGATGTTAATAAATTAAATAACACCCAACTATAAAGCAGATAAAATTTAAGTAAAAAGCTTCAGCTCAAGTATGTGAAATTGAAGAATAATATCTACTATTATATAAAAATATTAAGATCCATAATTTTTCCAACACAAGAAAAGTTACTCCATAATGGAGTTAATACCGACAACGAAAATATTCTTGCCCATTAAATAAGAAAATAGAAAGAAATATTCAAGAGAATAATTCTCCCTATTTAATTAAAAATATGAGCTAGAGTAATTTCCAACACTATAATTTATTCAGAACTAGAGATGAAGCCAGAGTAATGGCTAAAAGAAGAAGCATAAGCAAAACTAAAGAACAAAGAGAAAGGAAAAACTTTCTGCTCAATATTACACTTCTCTGATTTCTTCTCTGCTCCCCCTCTCGATTTCACGTTTGATGCCTCATTTTATAGCCAAGCTATGACAAACTTTTCAATTATCTTCTGGATATGAACTTGTCATGGCTGGTTGCCTTGATATGCTTGGTTATGAGCTTCTTTGGTTATGGATCAGTTATAGTTTGTTGTAGCTGGTTGTGGGCCGGTTGTCCTTTGTCATGGCAGATCACTTTATACAATGTCTTTCTTTAGCACCATATTTTATTTTACTTTAGCTTGTCTGTTTTTCTACTTTTTCCTCTGTAATCTTCTCGTTCCCGGAACAATTCTTTTTTAACTTTTCCTGCATAATTTAGACAAAAGTATGAAATAAATATGATAGTTTTTGTGTTTTTACAAATAACTTATATTTTTAAAAATCAAGTAAAATGCGCTTATCAAATTCTCCCACACTTAGAATTTTGCTCGTCCTCGAGCAAATAAATCTAAACAATTTAACCAGAATCATAAGAACTCTCGCCAAAAAAGAAGTAACTAAGACCAATTCACAAGCTTATACAACTTTTAACTGTCACGACCCATTTCTACAATAGATCATGAGGGCGCCTGCCGCCATTGTCAGGAAAGCCAATGCGGAAACATTTCTAAATTCTTTTGTTGCTTTTAATCAGAAATGAGTGAAATAGATACTTAATTTGGAAGTAGGCCAGAAAGGCGAAATACCATAAATAGCATAATTATACAACCCAAAAATAAATGTCTACCAAAGTGTGTGCCAAAACCTGGTGTCACAAGAATGGGCATCTAGTAGAGTATACAAAAGACATCTCTATCCTACTGTATGAAATAGGGAAAGACAGAAAAAGTAAAGGAAGACTCCATCCGGCTGCTGAGCGGCATAGGAAGGAAGCAACTCACCGTGAAAGTCTTTGCCGCAAGCTCAAGGGCGCGTACCGGACTGGTAACCAAATGTATCTGCCTCAGATCTTGTACAATTAAGTACGGAAGCATAGTATGAGTACATAAATAATATATACCCTGTGAGTGTCCCATCTAATCTCGAAGAAGTAGAGACGAGAGGTCGACTTGATACTCACTAGGGTCGAACAATATATCAAAGTATTATACTAACCATGAAGAATCACTAATAAGCAACAGTTTATAACAAGTCATATAAGTCCTAATCTCCAATATATTTCCAATTAACCATTTACTTTTGTTATATTTCTCAATTTATATTGGTCCGTGAAAGGCAATATCAACATTTAAAATTCTCAGGCGAGCAATATAAGCATGCGCAAATATGCCGAGGCGACGCCCCGATCTAATAGAAATAAACTGTGCACTTGCCAAGGGTCGACGACGCGCCTATAGATGCATTTATTCATACCGAGGCGATCGGCCCGATCCACAAATAATAAGCAATATCAAGTATAAACACGAAGGCATATCAATAGTCATTAATGCCATGCAAGATTTCAACAAGTATACAAGTTCGTTTTTATTCCCTTTCAAGTCTCTAGCATATCCTAGGTGCTCGTATTAACAAGATAATATAGAGATTTCTATAAATAAAGCATGGTGTGGGTCCTAAACTACCTGGACGATTAGCATAGTAGTAGCTACGCACGGGCTCTCATCACCTAGCGCGTGTGTAGCCCCTACATTTAGCATCAATTGTTCAATTATTATTTCTATAGGGACAATTCCCTCTTACAAGGTTAGAAAGGAGACTCACCTAGCTCCAAAGCGTACTTCCAATATCAAGAACACACGCAAATCCTCAATTCGGAGCCGAGCGATCACAAACTAGTTAAATGAAGTAAGAACTAGTCAATATATGCCTACAAGAACGAATTCTAACTATTTAAGCGATTTTCCAACCTTTTTCACAAGTTTCCTAAATTCCGACCCCAGGCCCACGTGCCTGGATTCCGAGATTTATTCAAGAAAGTTGTTCTCTATAACCTAAGGATCAATAATATATGAATTCTAGTTCATTTCATAACAAATTTCATAGTTAAATCTTGATTTTACTTAAACCCTAGGTCTAGCTCACCCTTTGATTTCACATAATTTTTAGTGTTTAATCAACTTAATATACATGTATTTAAACTAATAATAAGTGGAATTAACTTACCTTGAAGTGCTATGTTGAAATCCTTTCTTTGGAAGCCCCCAAATTGCCTAAGTGTGGAGTAGAAATGAAATAAATGGCCTTTGAGTTCGAATTAAATGAACTCACTGTCCAGCGATTTCCACTTCTGCAGTATGGGGACCGCTTCTGCAGTCCCGCACCTGTGAAAGGAGGACCGCTTCTGCGGAACTAGGAAAAAATGGATGGGCCGCTTCTGCGGTCTGAGGTCCGCTTCTGCGGAGCCGCTTCTGTGGCTTTCGAGCTTCTCCTGCGGTTTCTCCTGGCCTGGACAAAGGCTGCTTCTGCGATGGATTGACCACATCTACGGTCCCGCTTCTGCCCTCCAAAGTCAATCACACATGCTCTTAGCATATCTTCTAAAATTTGAACTATCCGCTCCGACTGCCCGTTGGTTTGATGATGGAATGATATGGTAAGCTCTACACGGGTCCCCAACTCACTCTGAACAGCTCTACAAAAATTGGAAGTGAACTGAGGGCCTAGGTCTGATATGATGGAAATCGGTACACCATGCAATCGGACTATCTCCCGAATATAAATATGAGAATACCTCTGCGCTGTATAGGTAGTCGCCACTGGAATGAAATGGGCCTACTTGGTCAACCTATCCACAATGACCCATACTGAATTAACCTTACGCAAGGTACGCGGCAACCCCACTACGAAATCCATGGTGATGCACTCCTACTTACATTCCGGAATAGGCATCCACTAGAGTAGGCCACCCGGCCTTTGATTTTCATACTTGACCTGCTGGCAATTCAAACACTTGGTCATATACTCCACTATGTCTTTCTTCATCACCCGCCACCAGAAATGCTGCCTCAAGTCACGATACATCTTCGTAACTCCCGGGTGGTTAGAATACTACGAACTGTGTGCCTCCTCTAGGATCCTCCTCCTCAGACCATCAATATTAGGAACACACAGACGACCCTGGAGTCACAAAACACCATCCTTGCCACTAGAAACCTCCTGGGCACCTCCCTGAAGTACCGTCTCTCTTAGAACTGCCAAGTGTGGATCATCGAACTACCGGGCCTTGATTTGCTCCAGTAGCAAAGACTGAGTAACTACACATGCTAGAACTGGGCTGGGCTCTGAAATGTCCAACCTCACAATCCTGTTAGCTAAGGACTGGATATCCAAAGCTAGGGGCCTCTCCTCTGCTAGAGTGAATGCCAAGCTACCCATACTCTCTGCCTTTCTGCTCAAAGCATCCGCGACAACATTCGCCTTGCCCGGATGATAAAGAATGGTAATGTCATAATCCTTTAGCAGCTCAAGCCACCTGCGCTGCCTCAAATTGAGATCCCTCTGCTTGAACAAATGTTGTAAGCTGCAGTGATCGGTATAAACCTCGCAAGGCACCCCATACAAATAGTGCCTCCATATCTTTAGAGCATGAACAATCGCTGCCAACTCCAGATCGTGCACAGGGTAATTCTTCTCATGAATCTTCAGCTGACACGAAGCATATGCAATAACTCACCCATCCTACATCAACACACATCCCAAACCAACGCGTGAAGCATCGCAATATACTGTATACATCCCCACACCGGAAGGCAATACAAGAACTGGTGCCGTAGTCAAAGCTGTATTGAGCTTTTGAAAGCACTCCTCACAATCATCGAACCAATGGAATGGAGCACCCTTCTAGGTTAATCTAGTCAAGGGTGATGCAATAGATGCAAAAGCCCTGCACAAATCGTCGATAATAGCCTGCTAACCCCGGGAAACTCCTGATCTCGGTCACTGAAGTAGGATGTGGCCAACTCTGAACTGCCTCAATCTTCTTGGGATCTACCTTAATACCCTCTCCTGACATAACATGCCCCAAGAACGCCACTGACTCTAGCCAAAACTCACACTTGGAGAACTTAGCATATAGCTTCTGCTCTCGCAAGGTCTGAAGCATTACTCTCAAATGCTGCTCGTGCTCCCCCAGGCTACGTAAGTATATCAAGATGTCGTCAATGAAGACGATAACAAAGGAATCAATATAAGGCTTGAATACCCGGTTCATCAAATCCATAAATGCCGCTGGGCCATTAGTCAAGCCAAAGGACATCACCAAAAACTCATAGTGGCCATATCTAGTCCTGAATGCAGTCTTCAGAACATCCGAGTCCCGAATCTTCAGCTGATGATACCCTGACCTCAATTCAATCTTAGAGAACACCCTAACTCCCTGTAGCTGGTCAAACGAATCATCAATACGAGGTAACAGATACTTGTTCTTGATGGTGACCTTGTTCAAGTGACGGTAATCAATGCACATCCGCATAGTCCCATCCTTCTTCTTCATATATATCACTGGTGCGCCCCAAGGAGATACACTGGGCCTGACAAACCCCTTTGCTAACAACTCCTCTAGCTGGTCCTTCAACTCCTTTAACTCCTTAGGAGGACCGCTTCTGCGGAACTAGGAAAAAATGGATGGGCCGCTTCTGCGGTCTGAGGTCCGCTTCTGCGGAGCAGCTTCTGTGGCTTTCGAGCTTCTCCTGCGGTTTCTCCTGGCCTGGACAAAGGCTGCTTCTGCAATGGATTGACCGCATCTACGGTCCTGCTTCTGCGATCCTATAACTGCAGATGCGGTTATGACAGAAGCAGCATACCTTTAGCTATTCTTCAACTTTCCTACTTCACTCGAACCTCGCTCGTTTGATGCTCGGGGCTCCTGAGCCCCGCCCGAACATACCAACAAGTCTGAAATAACGAGGCTGACCTACTCGAACCCTCGGAACACCCCAAGCAACGCTAAATCTTGGAATCACCCCCTAAAACCAAATGAATCAAACTATAAGACTTCAAGTTATTAATTTTCTTCTAACGGGCCAAAACGCCCTTAAACTACTAGGATTGACACCAAATTTTTTGGGCAAGTCTTAACTGATATTTCGGACCTGTACTAAGTTTCGGAACCAAAATTCGAGCTCGGTACCTAGGAAATCAATGATTTCTTAGTTTTTTTAATTCTTTAAAACTTCAATTTAACAAATTCCAATAAAAAATTCACTACTCGGGCTATGGACCTCGAAATTTGATTCCGGGCATACGCCCAGGTCCCATATTTTCCCACGGACCCTCCTGGACCGTCAAATCACGAGTCCGAGTCTATTTTTCCAAAAAGGTGATCGAAGTCAAACTTGGTCTTTTAAGAGAATCTTAAAAAAACAATTGGACATATTTTTACTCAAAACTTTTCCAACTCCCGAATCAACCGTCCCCGCAAGTTATAAATTAGATAAAGCAAGCACGGGAAGTCTTATTTAAGGGAACGGGGTTCTAAAAGGCAAAACGACTAGTCGGGTCGTTACATTCTCCACCTCTTAAACAAACATTTGTCCTCGAATGGATATAGAAATGTACCTGGACTGCTGAATAAGTGGGGATATCTGCTCTGCATGTCCTACTCGGACTCCCAGGTCGCCTCATCGGCCGGTTGGCCCCTCCACTGGACTCTCACCGCAGAAATTTGGACCTCAACTGGCGATCCTGGCTATCAACAATGGCAACTGGCTCCTCCTCATAGCCCAAACTCTCATCTAACTAAATAGTATTGAAGTCCAACACGTGGGATAGGTCGGAATGATACTTCTAAAGCATCAAAACATGAAAAACTGGGTGAACTCCTGATAAACTAGGAGGTAAAGCAAGCTCATAGGCAACCTCCCCAACTCGTCTCAACACCTCAAAGGGGCCAATAAACCTTGGGCTCAACTTGCCCTTCTTCCTGAACCTCATAATGCCCTTCATGCGCGAGACTTTGAAGAGAACCTTCTCGCCAACCATAAATGATACATCACGCGCCTTTTGATCCGCGTAGCTCTTCTGTCTGGACTGAGCTGTGCGAAGTCTCTCCTAAATCAACTTTACCTTATCCAAGGCATCCTGTACCAAATCTGTGCCAAGTAACTTAGCCTTACCGGGCTCAAACCACCCGATAGGAGAACAACAGCGTCAGCCATATAAAGCCTCATACATGGCCATCTCTATGCTGGACTGATAACTGTTGTTGTACGCAAACTCCGCTAAATACAAGAACTGATCCCACTGCCCTCCAAAGTCAATCACACATGCTCTTAGCATATCTTCTAAAATTTGAACTGTCCGCTCCGACTGCCCGTTGGTTTGATGATGGAATGATATGCTAAGCTCTACACGGGTCCCCAACTCACTCTGAACAGCTTTACAAAAATGGGAAGTGAACTGAGGGCCTAGGTCTGATATGATGGAAACCGGTACACCATGCAATCGGACTATCTCCCGAATATAAATATGAGAATACCTCTCCGCTGTATAGGTAGTCGCCACTGGAATGAAATGGGCCTACTTGGTCAACCTATCCACAATGACCCATACTGAATTAACCTTACGCAAGGTCCGCGGCAACCCCACTACGAAATCCATGGTGATGCGCTCCTACTTCCATTCCGGAATAGGCATCCACTAGAGTAGGCCACCCGGCCTTTGATTTTCATACTTGACCTGCTGGCAATTCAAACACTTGGTCATATACTCCACTATGTCTTTCTTCATCACCCGCCACCAGAAATGCTGCCTCAAGTCACGATACATCTTCGTAACTCCCGAGTGGATAGAATACTACGAACTGTGTGCCTCCTCTAGGATCCTCCTCCTCAGACCATCAATATTAGGAACACACAAACGACCCTGGAGTCACAAAACACCATCCTTGCCACTAGAAACCTCCTGGGCACCTCCCTGAAGTACCGTCTCTCTTAGAACTGCCAAGTGTGGATCATCGAACTACCGGGCCTTGATTTGCCCCAATAGCAAAGACTGAGTAACTACACATGCTAGAACTGGGCTGGGCTCTGAAATGTCCAACCTCACAATCCTGTTAGCTAAGGACTGGATATCCAAAGCTTGGGGCCTCTCCTCTGCTAGAGTGAATGCCAAGCTACCCATACTCTCCGCCTTTCTGCTCAAAGCATCCGCGACAACATTCGCCTTGCCCGGATGATAAAGAATGATAATGTCATAATCCTTTAGTAGCTCAAGCCACCTACGCTGTCTCAAATTGAGATCCCTCTGCTTGAACAAATGTTGTAAGCTGCAGTGATCGGTATAAACCTCGCAAGGCACCCCATACAAATAGTGCCTCCATATCTTTAGAGCATGAACAATCGCTGCCAACTCCAGATCGTGCACAGGGTAATTCTTCTCATGAATCTTCAGCTGACACGAAGCATATGCAATAACTCACCCATCCTACATCAACACACATCCCAAACCAACGCGTGAAGCATCACAATATACTGTATACATCCCCACACCGGAAGGCAATACAAGAACTGGTGCCGTAGTCAAAGCTGTATTGAGCTTTTGAAAGCACTCCTCACAATCATCGAACCAATGGAATGGAGCACCCTTCTAGGTTAATCTAGTCAAGGGTGATGCAATAGATGCAAAAGCCCTGCACAAATCGTCGATAATAGCCTGCTAACCCCAGGAAACTCCTGATCTCGGTCACTGAAGTAGGATGTGGCCAACTCTGAACTGCCTTAATCTTCTTGGGATCTACCTTAATACCCTCTCCTGACATAACATGCCCCAAGAACGCCACTGACTCTAGCCAAAACTCACACTTGGAGAACTTAGCATATAGCTTCTGCTCTCGCAAGGTCTGAAGCATTACTCTCAAATGCTGCTCGTGCTCCCCCAGGCTACGTAAGTATATCAAGATGTCGTCAATGAAGACGATAACAAAGGAATCAATATAAGGCTTGAATACCCGGTTCATCAAATCCATAAATGCCGCTGGGGCATTAGTCAAGCCAAAGGACATCACCAGAAACTCATACTGGCCATATCTAGTCCTGAATGCAGTCTTCAGAACATCCGAGTCCCGAATCTTCAGCTGATGATACCCTGACCTCAATTCAATCTTAGAGAACACGCTAGCTCCCTGTAGCTGGTCAAACGAATCATCAATACGAGGTAACAGATACTTGTTCTTGATGGTGACTTTGTTCAACTGACGGTAATCAATGCACATCCGCATAGTCCCATCCTTCTTCTTCATATACATCACTGGTGCGCCCCAAGGCGATACACTGGGCCTGACAAACCCCTTTTCTAACAACTCCTCTAGCTGCTCCTTCAACTCCTTTAACTCCTTAGGAGCCATACGGTACGGTGGAATAGATATAGGCTGAGTGCCTAGGGCCAAATCAATACAGAAATCAATATCATAATCTGGAGGCATGACGGGAAGATCAGAAGGAAAAACATCAGTGAACTCTCAGAATACTGGCACTGAATCAATCATCGGAGACTCTGCAGTGGTGTCTCGAACATAAGCTAAATAAGGTAAACACCCTTTCCCGACCATGTGCTGAGCCCTTAGGAAAGAAATGACCCTGCTAGGCATATCAACTATGGAACCTTTCCACTCCAATCTTGGCGATCCTGGCCTCACTAGTGAAACAGTCTTGGCATGGCAATCAAGGACGGCGTGATATGGAGATAACCAATCCATGCCCAGGATGACCTCAAAATCGATCATATCAAGCAACAGAAGATCTGCTCTAGTCTTGAAACCACAGAAAGTGACCACACAGGACCGGTAGATATCCATAACCACAGAATCACCTACAAGAGTAGACACGTGAACATGAGTGCCCAAAGGCTCAGGAGAAATAACCAGGGAACGAGCAAACAGAGATGATACATATGAATAAGTAGACCCTGGATCAGATAATACCGAAGCATACCTGCCACTAACGGAAATAATACCTATGATGATGGCATTTGAGGCCAATGCATCTGGCATGGCCGAAAGAGCATAGAATCTAGCTGGAGCACCGGCTGTCTGGCCTCCACCTGACTGAGCAGTAGTTGGCTGACCTCTCCCTACCTGACCTCCACCTCTAGGACGGCCTCTACCCGCCTGCCCTAGGTGGCTGGGCAGTTGGTGCCGAAATCATGGACTACTGACCCTACCGCACTGCCTTGCCCCGAAGTCTGGGGCAGTATCTCCTCATATGACCGGGATCTACGCACTTAAAACAACTGCATGGGGCGGCGACCTGCTGCCCTGATAGTTGACCCTGATAACCCATAGACCCACTGGAAGAAGCCTGGATAGCCGGTGGACGACATGAACTCTCCGGCATGGCACTAAAATAAGAATTAGAAGGACCTGAGAGACTTGAATACCCACTGGAGGAACCCTGAATAGCTGGCGAGCGATAGGAATTCTCTGGCATAGAGCTGAAATAGGGGCGCGCTGGAGCCCCCCGGGAAGGAGGTGGTGCTGAAACTGGTGGCCTACTAGGCTGGCCCCTCCCAAACTGACCTCTGCCCCTAGCTGGGGCACCTTTGAACTCACCGAAGAACCTAGCTCTCTTATCCTGCTGTATCTTCTCTCTACCCCTCTGGCGATATCCCTCAATCCGGTGAGCAATCTCGACCACTAGCTGATACTCTGTACCCATCTCCACCTCTCGAGCCATAACGAATCGAATATCGGGATGCAATCTAGCGACAAACCTCTGCACTCTCTCCGCATCTGTAGGAATTATCATAAATGCATGGTGGGACAACTCAGAATACCTCGCCTCAAAGTCAGTCACAGACATCTGACCCTACTCGAGATGCTCAAACTGGTACTGCAACTCCTCCCTCTCCGAGGGCGGGATGTACCTATCCAAGAATAACTGTACGAACTGACCTCAAGTGATGGGAGGAGAACCCACTGGCCTGCCAAGAACATAGGACTGCCACCATCTACGGGCCATGCCCTCGAGCTGAAAAGTAGTGAAGTCAACTCCATGCGACTCCCATATCCTCATGTTGTGCAGTCTGTCCCTGCACCTGTCAATAAAGTCCTGGGCATCCTTATGACGCTCACCCCCAAAGAACGGAAAATGAAGCATGTTCTATCTGTCCAATAACTTCTGTGGATCACCATCCACAACTGGCCCGGGTTGGGGTGCCTTTGCAGCAACTGGCTGAGCCCCATCTGCGGGTAGTACACCCATAATCTGATATACTGCAGCTGCATAACCTGGAGCCTGAGCAGTAGGGGTCTGGGCTCCCCCTCCTGCCTATGAAGTAGCTGGGTTTGCTGGAAATAAACCAGCCTGAGTCATATTGTCCATGAACCGTAGCATGTGGCCCATGACCTCCTGAAATCCCGGTTCTGCCATGAAATCCACTGGGGTAGGCTCAGCTGCGGGCACCTCGCCCTGCTCCTCCATGATAGGATCCCCAGCAGGATCCACTGGTGGTGCTACTAGAACGGCTCTGGGACGCCCTCGTCCCCTACCATGGGCCGGTACCCTCCCTTGGCCTCTACCTCGACCTCTAGAAATGGGAGAGCAGCTCCTCCCGGGTTCGGAACGTCAGTGGTGTGAGTTCTTACCATCTGTAAGAGAATAGAGGAGGGAAATTTAGTACACTCACCACTGCACGACAGGAAATGAATAAAGAGTAGTCTTTCCTAATACCCTATAGCCTCTTAAAGATAAATACAGATATCTCCGTACCGATCAACAAGACTCTATCAGGTTTGCCAATAACTCGTGAGACCTACGTGAACCTAGTGCTCTAATACCATGTTGTCACGACCCATTTCCACAATAGGTCATGAGGACAGCTGACACCATTGTCAGACAAGCCAACGCGGAAACATTTCTAAATTATTTTGTCGCTTTTAATCAGAAATGAGTGAAATAGATACTTAATTTGGAAGTAGGCCAGAAGAGTGAAAAAACATAAATAGTATAATTATACAACTCAAAAATAAATGTCTACCAAAGTGTGTGCCAGAACCTGGTGTCACAAGTATGGGCATCTAGTAGAGTATACAAAAGACATCTCTATTCTACTGTCTGAAATAGGAAAAGACAGAAAAAGTAAAGGAAGACTCTATCCGGCTGCTGAGCGACATAGGAAGGAAGCAGCTCACCGTGGAAGTCTCTGCCGCAAGCTCAAGGGGGCGCACCGGACTGGAAACCAGATGTATCTGCCCCAGATCCTGTGCAATTAAGTACGGAAGCGTAGTATGAGTACATAAACAATATGTACCCAATGAGTATCCCGTCTAATCTCGAAGAAGTAGAGACGAGAGGTCGACTTGATATTCACTAGGGTCGAACAATATATCAAAGTATTATACTAACCATGAAGAATCACTAATAATCCACAGTTTATAACAAGGCATATAAGTCCTACTCTCCACTATATTTCCAATTAACCATTTACTTTTGTTATATTTCTCAATTTATATCGGGTCGTGAAAGGCAATATCAACATTTAAAATTCTCAGGCGAGCAATATAAACATGCGCAAATATGCCAAGGCGATGACCCGATCCAACAGAAATAAACTGTGCACTTGACGAGGGTCGACGACGCGCCTATAGATGCATCTATGCATACCGAGGGGATCGACCCGATCCACAAATAATAAGAAATATCAAGTATACACACGAAGGCATATCAATAGTCATTAATGACATGCAAGATTTCAACAAGTATACAAGTTCGTTCTTATTCCCTTTCAAGTCTCTAGCATATCCTAGGTGCTCGTATTAATAAGATAATATAGAGATTTCTATAAATAAAGCATGGTATGGGTCCTAAACTACTCGGACGATTAGCATAGTAGTAGCTACTCATAGACTCTCATCACCTAGCGCGTGCGTATCCCCTGCATTTAGCAACAATTACTCAATTATTATTGCTATGGGGACAATTCCCTCTTACAAGGTTAGAAAGGAGACTCACCTTGCTCCAAAGCATACTTCCAATATCAAGAACAAGCCCAAGTCCTCAATTAGGAGCCGAACGGTCACAAACTAGTTAAATGAAGTAAAAACTAGTCAATATAGGCCTACAAGATCGAATTCTAACTATTTAAGCGATTTCCCAACCTTTTTCACAAGTTTCCTAAATTCTGACCCACGGCTCACGAGCCCGGATTCCGAGATTTTTCTAAGAAAGTTGTTCTCTATAAACTAAGGATCAATAATATATGAATTCTAGTTCATTTCATAACAAATTTCGTGGTTAAATCTTGATTTTACCTAAACCCTAGGTCTAGCTCTAACCCCTTTGATTTTACCTAATTTTTAGTGTTTAATCAACTTAATATACATGTATTTAAACCAATAATAAGTGGAATTAACTTACCTTGAAGTGCTATGTTGAAATCCTCTCTTTGGAAGCCCCCAAATCGCCTAAGTGTGGAGTAGAAATGAAATAAATGACCTTTGAGTTCGAATTCAATGAACTTACTGCCCAGCGATTTCCGCTTATGCGGTCTGGGGACCGCTTCTGCAGTCCCGCACCTGCGAAAGGAGGACACCTTCTGCTGAACTAGGCGAAAATGGCTGGACCACTTTTGCGGCCTGAGGTCCGCTTCTGCGGAGCCGCTTTTGCGGCTGGGGTCCGCTTCTGAGGTGCCACTCCTGTGGTGCCGCTCCTTCAGTTTCTCCTGGCCTGAGCAAAGGCCGCTTCTGTGGTCCTATAACCGCAGATGCGGTTATGACAAAAGCAGTAGACCTTCAGCTATTCTTCAACTTTCCTACTTCACTTGAACCTCGCTCGTTTGACGTTTGGGGTTCCCGAGCCCCGCCCAAACATACTGACAAGTCTGAAATCATGAGATGGACCTACTCGAACCCTCGGAACACCCCAAGAAATGCTAAATCTTGTAATCACCACCTAAAACCAAATGAATCAAACTATTGAACTTCAAGTTCTTAATTTTCTTCTAACGGGCCAAAACACCCTTAAACTATTCGGATTGACACCAAATTTTACGGGCAAGTCTTAACTGCTATTTCAGACCTGTACCAAGGTTGGGAACCAAAATTCGAGCTCGATACCTAGGAAATCAATGATTTCTTATTTTCTTTAATTCTTTAAAACTTTAATTTAACAATTTCTAATAAAAAATTCATTACTCGGGCAAGGGACCTTGGAATTCGATTCCGGGCATACGTCCAGGTCCCATATTTTTTCACGGACCCTCCGAGACCGTCAAATCACAAATCCGCGTCCGTTTTCCCAAAAAATTGATCGAAGTCAAACTTGGTCTTTTATGACAATCTTAAAGAAACAATTGGACATATTTTTACTCAATAGTCTTCCAACTCCCGAACCAACCATCCCTGCAAGTTATAAATTAGCTAAAGAAAATGCAGGAAGTCTTATTTAAAGGAACGGGGTTCTAAAAGGCAAAACGACCAGTCGGGTCGTTACATTCTCTACCTCTTAAACAAACATTTGTCCTCGAACGGACATAGAAAAGTACCTGGGCTGCTGAATAAGTGGGGATATCTTCTCCGCAGGTCCTCCTCGGACTCCCAGGTTGGCTCATCGACCGGTTGGCCCCTCCACTGGACTCTTACCGCAGAAATCTTCTTGGACCTCAACTGGCGATCCTGGCTATCAACAATGGCAACTGGCTCCTCCTCATAGCCCAAACTCTCATCTAACTGAATAGTACTAAAGTCCAACACGTGGGATAGGTCGTAATGATACCTCTGAAGCATCGAAACATGAAAAACTGAGTGAATTTCCCGATAAACTAGGGGGGTAAAGGCAAAACAACCAGTCGGGTCGTTACATTAACCGTACTCATATTCTCTTATTGAGAACTGAAATTATAATATTTTCTAATCCCAGTGTGTCTCCCCAAATGAAGAGAGATGCCCATATATCACACAATATATAGATGTAGATAAAAAAATGGCATAGATAGAAAAATTCACTCACTCTCAGCAAAGAAGTACCTCAAGCTACTGGAAGTTACCATATTCTCGACTATCATGTGGTTCTCCACTAATGTAGGAGTCTTTGAGTCGAGATCATGTAGGACTTTTGCAAGGTTGTAGTGTAGGTTTAGGGATAGGTATGATACATATGGATAATAGTGACTTAAATTCCCTATGGGCACTACACTTTATTTTGTCACTTAAGCACAATTTTATTTGCTCTAATTTAAACAATAACCTCTATTTTGTTTCATCCCTTTCACAATTTTTTACGGAGATGCCAATATTTCTTTGTTGCTATCCTCTCCCTTCTTCTTATTCTTTTTTTTTTTGAGAATCTTAGACGCAATTATCTTTTTATTTCTCATGGCAACATCTCAAAAGATTGACAACTTAAAAAAAAAAAGTTATTCTTTCACCATTTTTTTTATAATTACACCTCATGCCTAGATTTTTACATTCCGATCAATTCTTAAAGTGCCCAAAAGGGAATTGGGTGAATAAAGAACAAGTCATAACAACAAATAGGCTAAGGGTTAATGCTTGGTGATCAACAAAATAAGAGATAATTTATTTAGGCTCAACTGGGCTAACTAGTGATAAAAATCATTAAGGTAGGTCAATTTAGGTTATGGCTCAACAAAGAAGGCCTACGTTCATTTCTTAACTCAAAGATCTACCTAGAATTTTGCCTCAATCCACATTCAAGGCAAGTTCTAGATTTCCATATACACATGAGAACTAGACAATATAAGCTAACAACACAATACACTTGAGCTAACGAAAACTATGATTTCAATCACCAATAAGTAAGTATGAGCTTAGAAAAGCGATCATAAAACCGTGAATGGTACTTAATCAAATTCATCTTTTTTAAATCTCATGCTTTCCAAGTCAAATCAAGTTTAGCCAACTTATTTACCAAAACAAGTTAAAATAACTAAAAGTCCTAAAAAAATATTCAGTTCAAAATATTACGACCATGGCAAAGAACTGAACAAGAAATCCATGGAAGTGTATGAAATAAGTTGCTTTAAGAACAAGGCAACTAAATCTTTTTTTAGTTTTTTATTTTTTATTTTTATTTTTTTTAATTTTATAATTTTACTTAAAGCACAATTTTCAGTTGTAAAATATACATTTTTTATATTTAACCAAAAAAAAACTTAAAACAAACAAACATATTCACCTACCCCCAAGCTTAAATAATGTCATGTCCTTATGACAAATAAATTAAAAGTAAAAGGAGGTAAAGGAGCTTCCCTGATTTTTTCGATTCTGGCCTCATTTATTTTTTCTTGGCTTCACAAGTTTTCTATCATATAATAAAGACAAGATTATTGTAAAGAAAATGTTCATTTTCATGGTAGGAGAAAACTTTCATTGTCTCAATCATGAGAGTGCTTCTTTATCATGGAGAAATATATTAATACATACTACATACACATACACACACACACACATATATAATATAATACAAACATGCAATTACTATTATTATTATTATTTTTTTTTTTACTTTTTTTTATATAAGAAAAAAAAACTAATTTTATTATATGTATTTACTAAAAAGGAAATATTATATGTTACTACTAATACTAACTTTAAAGATTAAAGAGGGGGAAAAAATAGTTTTGAGTTTAACGTCGCCAGCTCAACTTATTTTAAAAGTTAGGATTGTTGAAGCCTGTTTGTCGAAGAATCTACTGATATAAGGCTTCAAACGATGACCGTTTACTTTGAATTTGTCTCCCCCATCTGTATGTTGTACTTCAATGGAACCATAAGGGGTCATTCCTATTACTATATATGGTCCTGTCCAGCGTGACTTAAATTTTCCTGGGAATAATCTCAATCGGCTATTGTACAACAGAATATGATCTCCCACTTTAAAATATTTATTGCGGATGAGCTTGTCATGCCACTTTTTTGTCTTTTCCATGTAGAATTTAGCATTTTCGTATGCTGTAAGTCTGAACTCTTCCAACTCATCAAGCTGCAATAGACGATTTTTACCTGCATCTGGTAAGTCTAGATTCAACAATTTTATAGCCCAATATGCTTTATGCTCTAACTCTACATATAAATGACAAGCTTTTTCAAAACCTAGTCTATAAGGAGATGTGCCTATGGGAGTTTTATAAGCAGTTCTGTATGCCCACAACGCATCATCCAATTTTAAAGACCAATCTTTTTTTCGAGAAGAACTAATAATTTTTTCTAAAATTCTTTTTATTGGATACTTCTACTTGTCCACTTGTTTGAGCATGATATGCAGTTCCTATTATATGAGTAACTCCATATCTTGACAACAAACTAGCAAATTATCTATTTATAAAATGAGTTCCTTGATCACTTATAATAACTCGTGGAGTTCCAAATCTAAAAAAAATATTTTTTTTTGAGAAAAATACAAACAATATGAGCATCATTTTTTCTAGTAGCAATTGCTTCTACCCATTTTGAAATATAGTCAACAGCTGTGAGCACGTGATTTTTGCCCTATATGAATTACTTCCATAATTTCAAACAAAATAATTTCTTTTTATTATTTTCAATTTTGTGGATTTTCGTGGCATTTTCTGTTAATTATCTACATTTGTTTGTGCATTTTAACTCATAAAAATAAAAAAATACGTTGCATTTGCATTTAAGATTTAACTTCGCATTTTAGGATTAAGTAAAAATTAGTTATTTTATAAAATGGGAAAAGTCAAAAAAAAAAATAATTGTTATTTTTCATTTTTAATTTTAATTTTGAACTTTTATAGTTTTTCCTTTAACTGTGCTATTATTAATTAGAGTTAATTACTTCAATGTGGTAGGGTTAAATTTATTTAAGGATTTAGTTTGGGTTTTATTTTGGTTTTTACTTAAAAAAAAAGTAATTGAAAAAGAATGGTAAAATAAAAGGAATTAATTGAAAAAGAAAAAAAGAGGCCAATTGGGCCAATTCTCCACCCCAGAGCTAGCCCAACGCCCCTAAACCTGCCCAACCCAGTAGGATCAACCCAATTAACACCTTCAGCCCAAAGGACCCTTTTCCTCACCGGTTCGCCCCAGCATAAACCGAGCTGACCCGCCGGGTCAACCCATTTCTCCGTTAATATATAAGCCCAGTTATAATAATCCCCCATTTAGAACCCTAGACCTAGAGACATCAGAAGCGGCGACCGCCCTCCCCACTGTTCACTTATCTTCTTCACCCCAACTCGCCCCCAACTCACACGAGTTCGCTCATTTGTACCCTCTCTCTCCACGTCACCTTATCCTCAACGGGTTTGTCAGAGTGGAGTATGAATTTTCTCTCCCAAATCGCACGATTTTGAGTACACAAGGACAATTTGTTGGATGAATGGGAGCCGTGGATAGATGTGAATCAATCCACGCCCTCCATTTGTCCCAAAAATTGTTCAAGAATTTGAAAGATTTTTCGAATTTGGGCAGATTTTTGAATGTTTTTGAAGGTTATATATATGGCTTAAGTCTCATGTGCTAGGGAGGAGATTTTCAGAGAGAAAATTGTGACTTCTTCTTCTTTGTTTCTTAAATTTCTAGAAAAATACAAAAAAAAAGAACAAAAGATTTCAGTTGTTTTTTTTTATTTCATTTTTTAGACCTTAGGTTATTTCAAAGATAAAAAAGAGATACACTATTTTTCCTTTCTTCCCTTTCATTCCGGATTTTGATTCCAATATGGAATTTGATTGAGCGGAGTTTGTTTCGGGTCCATCGTCATTGTTGTTCGTCGTCATTTTCTGGTCGAGGTTTCCTGTTCTTCATTGATGATTTCGGCTGAAATATTTTGTGGTGGATTCTTTCAGTTTTGGCTCGAGTAAATTCGCTGTAATTGTCAAACTTTATTAATTGAAGAGCTATTTACAGGTATTTCTTATCTCTTCTGCTTTGCCTGGGATCTAAATATGAGTTGAGCATAAACTAGAGTGGGTACAGGAATACATTTGGTTTGTTTCTTTCTGAAATAATTTAATCAAAGTAGTATTTGTCATGTTTAACTGAAGCTCGAATGGATTATGTGACTATTAACGTGAGCGCAAACCTATCATATGTTAGTTTGTAGTTTTCATAAATGTTCATGTTTGGTTAAATGAGACTTGATATGAAATAGATCAGGGAATCTTCTTAAATATCTCTTGTTTAATATCGTTTAGTCCTTCTACTTGATAGTTTTGAATTGATACCAGTTTCTTACCATAAGCAAATCTGTCGCAATCCCTTTGGTGCGAACTTAGTGGACTATTCATCTCGTCCTTATGTTTGGTTGATTCCTCAAGTTAGAATCTGGACGTAAGCAGTTGATTTGTGAATTTGGTATGCTGCTCGACGAGTCATTCTTATTAGACCATGGTCTAAAGTGGTGTTGAAACTAAATGGTTTTGCTAATTATATATGTTCAGAGGTGCTCTGTTTTCCTACTTTTGTTCGAAAGTTGCCTGCCTCGTTTCTGCTATAAGAATTTTGCTCTTTCGCGCTGCTGAAAAAGTCAATTTTCAGCAGTAAATTATGCCGATAACGTGCAGTATTTTGGGACCTTTATTTGGACTGTTAGCCTATTGAAGATCTGCCCTGTTTTTGCAGTATTTAGGCAGCAAATCTGCACAGTTTTAAGTATAAAATCCTACCCTGATAGTTTGCAGAGTTTTCAATCTGCTT
>MU753600.1:9180-29483 GCA_026770625.1 Nicotiana glauca
AGAAAAGAATTTTTTTTAATACCTGACATCGCTAGGTCCGCGGCCGCGACCAGAGCATTTGCAAAATTCGCGGTCAGGTCTACGGCCGAGGATTAGGCGTCCGGGTTTTTTTTATGTTTATGCCTATCTCAAGGACACTTACGTAACCCAACGAATACAACAAATCAATGGATTGCCTCCCATGAAGTGCCTGATTTAACGTCGCGGCGCGATGCCGATAAGCGTATTTAAGCTACACTCAACTGTGGAGGCTCGATCAAATGGGTCACTAACACTTCCTTTCCTTACTCCATGCCCACATAATGCTTTAATCGATGCCCATTGACTCTAAACGTGCGAGGGTCATTACCCGCAACAATCTCTACTGCACCCGTGGGGTGAATGCCAACCACACGAAAAGTCCCTGTCCAACGTGATTTCAATTTTCCCCAAAACAACCTCAAACGTGAGTTGTATAACAATATTGTATCTCCAGGTTTAAAATTCTGCTCAACAATATTCCTATCATGTATCATCTTCATTCACTCCCTGTATAATCGTGTGCTCTTAAAAGCGTGATATCTAAACTCATCAAGCTCGTGCAACTCCGTTATTCTACTTGTTCCTGCAGCTTCACTATCAAGATACAACTGTCTCAACACCCACCAAGCTCTATGCTCCAACTCTGCTGGTAAATGGCATGACTTCCCAAATACCAACTATGGCGACATGTCAATTGGAGTTTTGAAAACGGTTCGATACGCCCAAAGTGCATCATCTAACTTCCTCGCCCAATTTGTTCTAGTTGCATTCAAAGTTTTAGTCAGCACACTCTTTATTTCTCTATTCGAGACTTCCACTTGCCCGCTTGTTTGTGGATAATAAGGGGTGGCCACCTTGTGGCGTACATCATACTTCTCCAACAACTTTGTAAAGGCTCGATTACAAAAGTGAGTGCCTCCATCACTGATTATTACCCTTGGGGTGCCAAATCGGGTGAATATGTTCTTTCTCAAAAAAACAATTACCCCATTTGTATCATTTGTAGGGAGTGTTGCATCTTTTACCTATTTGGACACGTATTCCACAGCGACGAGTATGTACTTGTTGCCATATGAGCTGAAAAAAGGCCCCATGAAGTCGATCCCCCTTACATCAAACACTTCTACCTCCTGAATTGGGTTCATGGGTATCTCATGTCTGCAGGAAATGTTCCCGGTTCGTTGGCAGTCGTCACAACCCATTATCTATAGATGTGCATCTTTGAACATTGTTGGCCAGTAGAACCCCGACTCCAAAACTTTCACAGCTATCCTTACTCCCCCGAAGTGCCCACCATATGGTGACGCATGACAAGCCTGCAAAATAGAAGATTGGTCTATCTCAGGAATACATCTACGGATCATGTTATCAATACAAATCCTGAATAGATACGACTCATCCCAATAATACATGCGACAATCACGAAAGAACTTTTTCTTTTGAACAGAGGAAAGGTCATAAGGAACAATACCGCTCGCCAGGTAGTTTGTAATGTCTGCATACCATGGCGCTTCCTGGAGACTCGTGGCTAGTAGTTGTTCATCTGGAAAAGTTTCCAGAATCTCTTCTACCTCAACCTTCTTTTTAGCTCCTTCCAGCCTGGATAAATGGTCAGCTACTTCGTTCTGTTCCCTCTCGGTTACTGATCTCCAAATCAAATTCTTGCAGCAGTAACACCTATCGAATCAGGCACGGTTTTGACTCCTTCTTCTCAATTAAGTACCTGAGAGCAGCATGGTCAGTATAAACAATTACCTTTAAGCCTATCAGGTAAGACCTAAATTTGTCAAATGCAAACACCACTGCCAGTATCTCCTTCTCGGTCATAGTGTAATTTAGCTGGGCTCCACTCAACGTTCTACTTGCGTAGTATATTAGATGCATGGTTTTGTCTTTTCGCTACCCAAGAACTGCTCCCACAGCATAGTCACTAGAATCACACATCAGCTCAGACGGTTGCTCCCAGTTGGGGGCAACTATGATAGGTGTTGTTACCAGTCTCTTCTTTAATTCCTCAAAAGCTACCCTGCAATCATCAGAAAACACAAAAAGGGTGATCTTTTTCAAGCAATTTACACACGGGTTTAGCAATTTTGGAAAAAACTTTTATAAATCTCCTATAGAAACCAGCGTGCCCAAGAAAACTTCTGATTGCTTTGACGGGGTGGGTGGTGGAAGGTTTTCTATCACATCAACCTTTGCATGATCCACCTTAATACCTTTACTTGACACTAAGTGCCCCAAGACTATACCTTATTGTACCATGAAATGGCACTTTTCCGAGTTGAGTACTAGATTAGTCTCGATACACCTTTTCAAAACTCTTCTCAAGTTCACAAGGCAATCATCGAATGAGTTCCCCACCACTGAGAAGTCATCTATGAAAACCTCCATTAAATCTTCTACCATATTTGCAAAGATGGCCATCATGCACCTTTGGAATGTGGCGTGTGCGTTGCATAGGCCAAACAACATTCACCGAAAAGCATAGATTCCATAAGGGCAGGTGAATGACGTTTTCTCTCTATCCTTCGGGGCAATAGAAATCTGATTATACACCGAGTACCCATCCAGAAAGTAAAGTTAGACCTCTCTGCCAATCTATCTAGCATATGATCATTGAATGGCAGTGGGAATTGGTCCGTCCTGGTGGAAAAGTTCAACTTCCTATTATCCATACATATTCGCCAACCAGTGGCTGTTCGTGTAAAGACCAACTCGTTCTTCTCATTTTTCACTACCGTCATACCTCCCTTTTTTGGTACACACTGCACTGGGCTAATCCAGTTGCTGTCAGAGATGGGGAATATGATTTCCGCATATAACCATTTAATCACTTCCTTTTTCACCACTTCTTTCATGTTGGGGGTCAACCTTCTTTGATGTTCTCTGGACGGTTTGTGTCCATCTTCCAGCAGAATCTTATGCATACAAAAGGCCGGGTTGATCCCCTTAATATTTGCAATGGTCCACCGAATTGCAGTCTTGCACTCAGTTAGTACCTACAAAAGTTGTTGTGCCTGCACATCTAACAAACCAGCTGAGATAATAACAGTAAAGTTAAGTCAGGTCCTAAGAATGCATACCTGAGATGGGATGGCAGTGGTTTTAGTTCCAACTTTGGTGGTTCTTCTATTGATGGCTTAGCTGGATGAGTTTTTCTTTCCTCTAATTGCAAAGGCTCAAATTCGAGCTCCCTTCTCCAAAAACCTTACCTTTCAAGAGCAAGTACCCACTCCGCTAGGTCTTCACCATTAGCTTCATCTAAGTTCATAAGACATGTTGCTAGAGGATCTTTAATGTTCAATGATTCATCGTCCTCCTCCAATACTACATCCACCACATCTATTAGAGAGCAATTAGCAAATTCACTTGGTTTTTGCATAGATTTTTGCATGTTGAATGTTATCTCTTCATCATTTAATCTCATCTTGAGCTCTCCAATTTCACAATCAATTAAGGCTCTCCCAGTGGCCAAGAATGGTCTTCCCAAAATTATGGGAATTTCCTCGCCAACCCGACAGTAAAGGATGACAAAATCTGCTAGGAGCACAAACTTCCCAACCTATACCAGTACATCATCTAAAATCCCAGAGGGCCTCTTCACTATTTGGTCAGCCAGCTGTAGTAGCATAGACGTGGGTTTACCTCTTCCAATGTCTAGCCTTTTGTAGATAGTTAGGGGCATAAGGTTTATGCTAGCTTCTAGTTCACATAGTGCCTTAGAAAATGCAAAGTTTCCTATTGTAAAAGGGATTGTAAAACTCCCTGGGTCAGACAACTTCTTAGCTATGAGTCTCGTCACGACAACACTGTAGGTCGGAGTTAGTGTAACCGTGGACAAGTCTTGAAAGTCAAACTTGCGGGACATCAAGTCCTTCATCATCTTTGTATAACCAGGCATCTCCTTTAAAGCATCAATCAATGGAATGTTTACCTGAATTAACTTCAACATCTCTAAAAATTTCTTGTACTGCTCATCTTTCAGATACTTGGCCAATCTCTATGGGAATGGTGCTGGAGGTCGCCTCTTCCTTGTGATTTGGTTTTTCTCTTGTTCAGGCATTGCATCTATTGTCGGTTCTGGTGCAGCCTCAATCTCTTTCACAACCTCTTTTTCTTTGTTGGTGGTCTCTTGCGCATTCTGCACCGTCACATCAGTTAATCCTGTTAAATTATCTATCTCAATGGGTATTGGCACCACTGTCTCAGTTGGTCTGCTTTCGCGAGCGATTTCTTGCTCCAGATCTAAGTCTCTACCATTTCGGAGACTCATTGCTATCAGCTGCTTTGGGCCCTACTCTTTTGGGTTGATTTGGGTATCTGCAGCTAACGTCCCATGAGAACGATTATTTAGGGTCATGGAAATCTGTCCTAATTAGATCTCAATATTCTTTATCAATGAATCATGTGAATCTACTCTATCGGCTAGTTTTCCAGTGGACCTCATCCCTTGTTGCATCATTTCCTCAAGTTTAGCAAACCCATCTTCCTGTCTCACAATTTGTTGTTGTAGAGGTTGTTGATAAGCCTGCTGCTGATTTAGCTGGTTGTACCCTTGTTGCCTTTGGTAAGGCACCATTTTCTCTTGTGGTCGCATAGCCCCATGGTTATTGTTGTTATTGTACTGCTGTTGAGCTGGTATATATTGTTGATTCTGTTGACCCCAATTCTGACCACCTGGTCTCGGTCCCCCGTAGTTGGCCATATAATTCATGTTCTCCTGATATTGTTGATTATCACCTTCAGCACTCCACGATCAGACATACGGTTGATTAATGCATTATGTACATAGACCCTCATTGGTTGCATCAACTGTGTGTACATGCTGCTTCTGGCCTGATTCTTTAACCTTTTTAGTGAGGATGCTCATTTGTGTTATTAGAGTGGCCATATTTTCAACTATGGAGTTAGCCATCTCTAGAGCCACTAAGTGAACCACATGAGTGATTGGAGCATTTCTTGTTGTTCATCTTGAGTTTTGTGCCATTTTATCAAGTAGGATCTTGCTCTCTCTGAATGTTTTGCTAAAAATGCTCCACCTGCTGAAGCATCAACATTGGCTTTCAAAATATCTGCCAAAACCATATAAAATTTCTGCCCCAACATCTGCAGCAGAATACCATGATGTGGACACGTAACCAGCAGACCCTTGAATCTCTCCCACATTTTGTGCAACGTCTCACTTGGTTTCTGTCTGAAGCTCAATATCTCATTAATTTGTTGAGCAGTCTTGTTGGGTGGATGGAATTTGCTCAAATATTGCTTGACTAATTCCTCTCAAGTAGTGATGGAGTTGATGGGGAGTGAATTAAGTCAAGTCTGAGATGGTCCTGTCACTGAGAATAAAAACAACAACAAACGTATTGCTTCCGGTGTCACGTTGTGCTGACTATGCATGGCACAGATTGACAGGAAATTCTTTAGATGCTACTAAGGATCTTCAACGTATGACTTTTGTAACAAATGTAGCATGTTATTTGTGATCTAGAATGAATCTGCTTGTATCTGAGGGACTACAGTGGCAGTTGCTAAGTTGTCAGTGGTGGGTTGTGCCCAATCATATAATGTTGCTTCTGGCACAAGAGGTGACACACCCTGATCATTTGGGTCATTCGTGTTGTTTCTGTTGTTTAGATTATCGTCTTCTATGTTTGGTTCAATATTTTCGATTGAGTTCTGTTGTTGTTTGCCTTTCCTGTTTGCAAGATTCAATGCCTTAAAAACTTTCTCAGGATCTGATAATGTTTCGAGCAATTCACCAGTTCTTGAGGAGTTTCTAGGCATGCACCTGTAACAACCACGACTACAAATGTTAGAATTTCAATGGTCAATTTAAATTGCAGAAGATTGACTACATTAAGAATTTTTGCAGTTCTTTTTATTTGCGATCAATAACACCGTTAACTTCCCGGCAACTGCGCTAAAATTTGATCAAGTCCAACTATGCCTTATAAAAAGGACAAAGTGGTCGCTGCAAATATATTCCGGTTAACGAGTCTAGAGTCGAATCACACAAGGAATAACCTATAAATCACAACTATTGGACTCACAGAAATTCACGTATTTAATCTTCAGAGATATTTGAGTAACAAATTGGGTGTTTATTAACTAAATATTATGTAATAAAAATGCAGTAATTAAGAACTAGCTATAAACGATTTGTAAGCAAGAATGAGAATGGTCTAAGGTTATGATTTTACCTCTTGTCGGAATCCTTTCCGCTATGTTTGTTATAAATTTGTCAAAGTTTTCTCTATCAATCATGAGTACTCTGACTGTCGTAACTCTCTTTCGAGTAATTACAACAATATACTAGATATATTCTCGCGAATTACGCTAGCTGGCCTTTGTTACAGTTCACTTAGATTGCACCCAAAGTTTCATTATCCCTAATCCCACCTTTAAACCCTTCGTATTGATCCCTCATATACGTTAGGAGTGGTGTTGTTCAACAACTACCTAAATATACACTCTCTCCTTAATAATGCATACTAAATAGGCACAGCCAATTGAGGGCCCTTCAATCAATAGAAATCACAATATAGTTGAACAAATAGAGAAAATATTAGGGCAAATCTATCTTAACATAACGCGAAATTCATCCTCCAACAGGTTCCATCAAAATCCTAGATTAGAAGTTTAGCTATGCATAATCGTTTTCAGAATCATAACAATATAATTCATCCTCAATGATAAAAACAAGAAGAAGAAAGGTAAAAACTCTATGTCGAATCTTCAACCTTGTTTCTTTCCTGTTCTTGCCTTCAAAAACCTCAATATCCACTTTTTGGGCGAGCTGGGTTTCTTATAGGTCAAGGAGAATCGTCTTAGAAATTACACAATTGACCTTGCATTATTTGGCTCTGAACACCATGTCCGTGGCCGCGGATTTGGCACAACTTTTGTCCACAGCCGCAGACCTGACCGCGGACCTGGGCGCGGATTTGGTCCTTGCTATTTTTTATCCTTTTCGATCGTGTTATCCTGCTATTGGCCTTCCATGTTCCATATTGACTCCAAAACACTCTTTTAGCTTCTTCCTAGCTCGGAATGGCTCCTGCAAAGCATAAAACTATTAATTAGAGCATTTTGTTATCTTTTACAATCAAATATTAATAAGGTGCGGCCAAATTAGAGTGTAAATATTAGCTACATTGCATGATTATCATCTATTATCAGCCAGAATGCTTGTCTTCAAGGACATCGAGTCTGTGAACCTGAGATCGACCCTGACACCGAAGGAGCTCGAGGAAACATTATCAGACCAGATAACAGAAGGCTGAAATATTCGTAACCGGTCAGGTATTAGTGCGGGAATCTCGACACGTATCAATGAGAAACCGGCTAATTAGCAAATCATGATTTTTTACCTTTTATAGAATTGTACATAAATTAGGACTCCCCTAATATATAAAAGGGGTTTGATTATTTGTAAAGGACATGTAACAATCATTCGGACGCAATATACTGTTATTTCTCTTTAAGTTCTTATTCAATTGTGATCGAAGTGCATCATGTTCAAGGAGAACCCTCCTCCCAAGATTGTTATTGTCTAATTGGTGTGGTTTGAATTTATTTTATCATACTTTATTCTAATTACAATTTAATTTATCGCTTTGTGTCAATTTAATCAACGTATCCTTAAAATCACTTACAAATTCAATTCTTATCCGATTTTGAGGGTAAACAGATGGTGACATATTTCAATAAGTAACACATCATTAGAGACATAGTACTTGACTAATAACAAATGTGGCATCCACAATGTAGGAAAAACTTTGTACTATAAATTGAGGATCATTCATTCTCATTCAGTAGCATCCACAATGTAGCCATAAGGGTTTGAGAGTCGTGTTTAGGGGGGAGAACTTTACGGGGCAAATGTTAGTGTGTCAATTGTGTTTGCCTCTTCATGAGGTTGTTCTCTCAATATTTTGTACTCTCTTTTATATAGTGGATTGCTTATCTCCATCTATGGATGTGAATCAATTGACCGAACTACGTCAATATTTTGTGTCTCTTTTGTTTATGATGTATCGTCGTTCAAGGTTTGCTTTGCTAGTTTCCGTGTGACACCTAATAATTTCGATCGTAACATTTGGGACCTCAATACAGATACAAGATACCATATGAAAAAATTAAAAAAAGAAGAAGAGTGATTTACATGATTTCACAATCATTCAACAAATTAAAGGCAGTTGGCATTTAAATACTAACACGACATTAGTGAGTTATACGTGACTCTCAAGTAGGTCATGCGATGTTATATTTTCTTTTACATTCATCATTTGACCTAGAATTCTTGTCATTTTTTAATTTTATTTTTGGACTACGTGATCTTTTGGTTTTTCAATTTTGGTTAAGTGAGCCAAAAAAAACATACTACTAGTATATAACAAAATTGAGCCTACTAATATATAAGCAATTTAAAATATTGTCAAAACATAAATATCGGCAAAAGAAAAAATAATAGGTAGTTTCTTTTCAGTTGTCCAAGTTTTGATGGATAAGTTATCAGATATCTATGTCGGTGAGAGATAACAAATACCCCGTAAAATTAGCTAAGATGGACGCAAACTATTCGGGATACCATGATTATTGTACAAAAAAAAAATCAAATGGATAATTGCATTTAAGGTGTCGGCGAGAGTTTTACTCCAATTATTATTGAGGAAATGCATGCACATGGCTTTAATATGTATATAGTATTTTACTATAATTATATTTCAACTTGGTAGGAATTAAGGATAATTAATTACTGGTTATAAAACCAGCAATAGCTCCAGCAGTATATTGGATGTACGGTCCCACAATACGGGAGCAGTCCATTTACAACCATTAAAATTGAAATTAAAATTAAATAAAGCAAATGATGAGAGAAAATATATGCCCCGTATTTAATTTGACTTGGATAAATAAATTTAGTTTAGGGTAGTGATATATATTTAATTGCTAATAATGGAGTATTTCAAAATATAAAGTAAGCAGAAGGGAAAAGAAAAGATCAACAAGATTCAATACTTTTTTCTTCTTTGAAAATATTGAGGATGAACATTCATTGTGGGTTGTGGTGGAACACATGTAATTTCTTTACCCTCAATTAGAGGTTTAATTAGAGTTCGAGCTTTGAGTATGAAAAAAATTCTGCTGTTAGAAAACGTTTTGCCCTTAGATGGGACTTACGCGGCGTGAATTCAGATTACTCGGGGTCTTAATGCGAATTAATACTGAGTACCGAAAGAAAACCAAAAGAGATAAAGAACGAACATTGACCGAACGTATTTCAACTTAATTAAAATTGATTTTCACAATAATGATAACTATATACTATAATTTAATTACTAAAGATTTTTTTTTTCAAAATAATTTTGAGAAATCAGAGAACTTACAAATGCTAGAACTGTATAGGGTTTGTTTACTTCATTTATTAGATATGTTTTGAATCATGTTGTATTTTCACATTGTTTGTGGCACAAATTATATAATTATTATATTTGAGTTTCATCCAAAAATTATTCGAAATGCTATATGATTCTTTTAAACTTAACTAGTCTTAGGGTACGCGCTTTACGCGTGTATCTATATCAATAAATATATAATATTAAAAAGTTACATCAATATTTTTAAGTTCTAAAAAAAAATACAAGTTTATGAAAATGATAATTTTGATCGAAAGAGGACTTTCTACATATTCAAGTAACCATTTTTAATTGCTTTTAATGAATTTTAAAGTCCTACGAAATAGGACTTCATACTTAAATAAAAAGAGGCATTTTTCGTACTTTTAGAGCAACTATGTGTCTATCCATGTGCATATCTGTCATTTTAAAAGTATTTATTAAATTTGATGTTGAGTAACAGAGTATCATAATTGTAAAAATTAAGTTATTTATATCTAATTGTCGTATTTATTAGAATTTATATATACATTTTGAATATTTTTAACATATATTTTTTTAAATGAAAATGATTTGTTACTATCAAATCCTTGTTTGAGTTAGAAATTGATAAGTTAACAACTTTTTTGTGTCTTAGTTTAATAACAAACTTAGAATGTCAAAATAGAAATTTGAAAGTGCATGTCTTGATCGTGCATATTCATTTTAAATCATAAATATTGACTACCATATTTGTAATTAGACGTATACTGCTTTTAAATCTCCAAATATGGGAACTTTTTACGTATTTCAAATATGGAAAAAAATATTAACCAAATTTTAGTTAAAATTAAAGTCCTAAATATCAATGTTATAATTAAATGATTATTCCTAAATATTAGAAAATTAATTAAATGATCATTCTTAAATATTAGGAGATTATTATAAATGACTGTTTTGTTTACTGTGAACTCTATTTTTAAAGAGTAAAAAAAGCTAACGACATTTCGCTAAATGGCTTCGTACTTTTAATATAGTGTATATATATAGATATAGATACATAATCTTTTTATTATTGTTTGTTTGCATTGATATAAGTCGACAATTATGATTTCGTTAAAAATATGATCTCAATGTTTGCGCACCGTATGAGTACTTATAATACCAGTAAAAGTACAAAAAAAAAGGGAAATTTACATGAAAATACACTTGGAGAAAGCACATTTCAGCCGCTTAATCCACAAATACGGTTTTCATCCGGTAGCCCACAAACATTAATCAATTTTATGAAAACAAGTCGAACTTCGTCAACTACACCCAAAATCACGCCTCAATCAGATTTAGCTTTTTTCTTTCATTTTTATCTTTTCCTTTTTTCTATTTTTATTCTTATTTATTTTTTACTTCCCTCTGTATAGTATTTCCTAAAATTCACAATATCAGGAAGTTGAAGTAAAAAATATATTCATCCTTAGAGTCTATAATTTTATTTTTATATTTTTTTTGCAAAATTCAAAGTTTTGTAAGGGAAAATCTTATTTCACTGGAAAAAATAAAAATTTACATTATTAAACACCTTACATACATTGTTATACATAGTCATACGTTAATTATACATAAATATATAATAATGCACACTATCTGAAGGCAATTTTTTTATAATTATCTATATTTTATAATTATGTATAATCTTGTATACTAGTGTATAATCATGTATAATTCTTTATAGCTAGGAGAATACACACAAATATACATGGTTATAATTATGTATAATCTTTGTATACTTGTGTATAATCATGTATAATTCTGTATAACTATGAGAATTCACACAAATATACATGGTTATACATGATTATACAAAGTATATATAGTTATATACAACATATACATCATTCTTCCTTCTTCGGAAGTCATTAAAAGTGAGAAGAAGAAGAAGAAGAAGAAGAAGAAGAAGAAGAAGAAGAAGAAGGAGGAGAAGAAGAAGAAGGAGAAGAAGGAGAATCAGAAGAAGGAGAAAGAGAAGAAGAAGAAGAAGAAGAAGAAGAAGAAGAAGAAGAAGAAGGAGGAGAAGAAGAAGAAGGAGGAGAAGGAGGAGAAGGAGGAGAAGGAGGAGAAGGAGGAGAAGGAGAAGGAGGAGAAGAAGAAGAAGGAGAAGAAGGAGAAGCAGAAGAAGGAGAAAGAGAAGAAGAAGAAGAAGGAGAAGAAGGAGAAGGAGAAGGAGAAGGAGAAGGAGAAGAAGGAGGAGGAGGAAAAATGACAAAAAAGGAGATTTCATAACTTAGAATAAGAGACAAGAATTAAAAGAAATAACCACTCAATATTTTATTTTTCTTCAAACGGGAATAAAAGGATCATCTAATGTGAAAGTCGGAATCGGCTTCGGCGAGCACTGAATCGAAAAGAAAAAGACTACAAAAGATAGATCCGGTGTGGATTGTTCAACAAATGTTATTTTGTGGAAGAGGAAGATACAAATGAATGGCATTTTCTGCAACTTTTCGGTGTTCATCTTCTCTATGTCGCCCTCTGATAATTCAACAATTTCACGCGTTTTGCCTCAGTCATCTTCTTTACTCTCCTTTCGATCTTCGCCTTCATTTTTTAACCGCAAAAAGTTTTTGTCTATTCGATCTGCTACACTTGAAGGTAATCTTTTACATATTTGAGTTTTGGATTAATAGCCTAATAGAAAGGAAATCTGAAGAAGAACTCGACTATTTTGCCAGAAAGAAAGAGCAAGAGCAAATTGAAAATGAAAGAGAAAGAGGGGTGGAGAGAAAATCTGAAATAGAAAACTGATTTGGGAATGGAAAAGTTTCCTCCGCATAAAGAAAAAGAGTGGGGGCGGCGATGTGGCTAATCGGTGAAAATAATTTTTCAACATTATAAAAATTGGGCCATACCAGGTAAGAAGGGAAAATATAGGTCCAATTTTGTTAGAATGTTGGGTCAACTGACAATGAGAATAATTTTGTCCAAAAAAAATCTTACTATCAACTTAATAAAAATTAGACCTTTTTTTAATTATAATTCACAAGGAATTGTAGCGGCCATGACCAGATTTGAAAGCCCTAGGCAAAAATAGTTTTTGGCTTTGCCCTCCCAATGTTTATATGCATAGATGGTGTGAAAAAGATTTACAATCAGAATACGTAAGCACAGTACGGGCTAGTCAGCTTTCGGACTTGTCATTCAAAAATAGCCAGCGTTCGCAAAATTATTGAAAAATAGCCACTATTTTGCTGCAACATAGAAAGTTCCAGCATAATATACCGGAGATCGATATGCACCTGTGTATGAACATCCAACATATTATGCTGGAACTCCAGCACGCAGAAAGTTCCAGTATAATATACTGGAGATTGGAGCACCGCTGCTCCAATCTTCATCATATTATGCTGGACCGGTATATTATACTAAAACTCCATTATATTATACTGGAGTATTTTTTTGAATTTTGAACAGTGTTTCCGTTCAGATTTATCTTTACATGAAAAGTGGCTAAATTTCGATTATTTTTGAAACTATGGCTATATTTGAACGACCACTTATAAATCTGACTATTTTTTAATTTCTTCCTCATGTTACTTAAAAAGTGATTGTATATAAATCTCTATACAAAATAATTTTTAATCTTAGAAAATGAAAAGTAATCTTCTCTAAAATACCACTCTATCTCTAGCAAAATACAAATAAGAATATGGTATATAATATAGATGCTTAGTTCATTCGACTAAAATGAGAATATGAGATATAATATAAAATATGTGTTTTATTTAAATTAAATAAATTTGGATAAGCTTTATTTCTAATTTTAGCATTCGAATTCTTAAGATACTTTAGGAGAAAAGCTTTGAAAAAGGACAAATGCATCATTTTGTTGTTGTATCCCATAATTAGTAATGCGGAGATTGTTATCCCTTATAGAGTGTAATATAATAATTATGATACACATAATCTCGGAATTACTTTTTTTTACTTCACATATTTTTTTTCGGGACTATAATCTCTTATTTTTGTAACAAAAGAAAGAGAAAAAGAAGATATTTTGCCCTTTTTTTTTTAAGTACACATTCAATTAGAATTCTTTTACCTTTTCGAATCTAGAAAATTTTCGAATTTCAAATCTCTTCTATCTTTCAATTCAAGTCAAATAAGGAAAATAACTGTAGGGAAGATTAATCCAAACTGAATTAGGAAATCTTTACCGTGAAGGCAGAAGCTTGTAACTAATTTTATGAAAGAAAAAAATAATTGGAACTGAATGAAATCCTAACTTTTCACTAATCCTACTTGAACTCAATTAAGGAAGTATTTTCACCAATCCTATATAACTAGTAAGTTCGAACGAAAAAGAAATATTACGCCTGCCTTCACTATATTTTACCTACATTAATCTCATCATTCGGCACTCAATTTCATCGTTTTTTCCATTCTGTTTAATGCATAAATTCATGAGATGAAAAGGTTGAGATCATCATCATCATCAATGTCTCATCTTAAGCTATCAAACATCATGCGTTTTCAGCCAAATTTGTCGTTAGTTATGGATTCTTTTACAGCTGCAATCGAAGCATTCTTTGAACACCCGCTTTGATCTTTTCTCCACGTCGCTCTCTGTGTTTTCAATCTCTTTGTTTACTTCAAGTCGGAATTTTTGGTACGATGGATTACGGGTTACGCAGAGTTGAAGAGAAATCTCTATGTGGTAGGTTCGTTAGATACAGTGACGTGCTAGGTGGAGGGGCTTATAAAGAGGTGTATCTAGGGTTTGATCAAGTTCAAAACATTGAAATTGCGTGGAACCAAATTAGTTTTCATGGAGAAGATGGTGAAGCATTATTAAAAACCCCAGAAAAGTTGTTCTCTGAGGCTCTTCTTTTGCAATCTTTAAACCATGAAAGGGTTATGAAGTGTTTCTCTTATTGGTTCGATTCCGAGGCAAACACTCTAAACATGATCACAGAATTATTCCCTTCGGGCAGTTTGACAAAGTATATGTTGAAGAATAATAACGGGACTGGTATTGACTTGGGGAATATTAAGAACTGGGGTAGGCAGATTCTTGAAGGTTTGAGCTTTCTTCATGGACAGAACCCGAAGATCATTCATAGAGACATCAAGTGTGATAATATTTTTGTTCAAAGTGGTGGGAAACAGGTTAAGCTCGGAGATTTTGGGTTGGCGATTCGTCTTATGGAGGGTGATTTCGTCACAGAGGTTAAGGGAACGCCTCAATTCATGGCTCCTGAGTGCTACGATGGTGAATACAACGAACTGGTGGATATATATTCATTCGGGATGTGTCTTCTTGAGATGGTTACCGGTGAATATCCATATAAGGAATGCAACAATCAAGGGCAAATACTTAGGAAAGTGTATATCAGTGGTGAAAAGCCTGCATCTCTTGGAAAGGTTAAAGACTCGAGAGTGAAGGATATCATCGAGAAATGTTTACTTCCCATATCTGTTAGGCCATCCGCAGACGAGTTGTTGGAAGATCCATTCTTTCTGTACAATGGCGGATCATCAATATTGGACGCTTGTGCTCCTACTGCGAGTTTTGTAGTTAGTCATCCTTTCATGGGAATACAGTGTTGTGCAAGGGATATTAAGAATTTATGTTTGGCGTGATGATTGTAGGATGAATCGCGCATTTTCTTGTTTAGGAATAAGGCGTAGTTGATTGATTGATTCTTTTCCAAATGTAAGTATTGCCTTTTCATTTAAAGAGTTTCATAATGGAAAAGGAAAAGACAGTTTCATATCTTCTTTGACATATTTTCGTGTATTCTGAATCTGTTTTCTTCCTTTTGAGTTTTGCCTTTTCATTTGAACTTTCCAATTCTTGCCTTTGAGACATTGTTTTGAATAGAAAAAGGAAAAGCAACTAAACCAATATTATGAAATTAGCTTCAGTATTAAGGGTAGCAGTATCACAAGGTAAGCTAAAATGTAGAAGTGATAAGTTAAAGAGCTACTTGTCGCGACAGCTGATGAGGTAGATGGTGTGATTGGTCCCGCGCCAAATACTCTCGATCCACTTGCATTACTTATGTTCAGAATAGATGCATTTGTGCTGTAAAATTCCCAGGATTAGTCAGAATTTCTCTGTTAAAGAAAAGAAGTATAAGAATTAAGTTACCTTGTTGATGGATATTGACATGAACCACTACCTGCACACAACATAATATAATTGAAGTAATTAAAAGACTGTTCTCTTTAACAGTTTAAACTTTTAAATGAGATGGTGACGTATTTCAATAAGTAACACGTCATGAACGACATAGTACTTGATTCATAACAAATGTAACTAGCTTACTGGGGTCAGAGTTGGTAGTAATAGCAGTGCCATCAAAATTGCAGCTATTTGGAATTGGATTTTTCTGGTAGTAGTTGTTGAATGCATACGAAGCATGATCTCGGAGAGTGTTTGGTTTGTAGCAGCTGCCACCAGACTGAATTTCTGAGCAATCAGCACCCCCATAGCCACAAGCATAGTCTAAAGCAACCTGGAGTAATAGCAAATCCAGGATTTAAAGTCAGTGGATTATAAAGTCCGAGCTAGATACAGTGGGTTCTTTTGAACTTGTTGCGTCTAGTCTAGATCCACCACTAACCTGCAGAGCAATTTGTGAAGCAGCTCGGCTAGCAATACACCAGCTTGCGCCTGAAGGCACCGGAGAATTGGCTATAGCCGGTGTCATTACTGAATTAGTCGAGCCAGTGGGAGCCGAATCAGGATTTGAGATTGTTGGATTCAGGACAGGAGTGGATGTGGTAGGATTTCCTGTTGGTACTGTTGTTATAGGAGTTGTTATATCTTTTTGGCTACTAGAAATTGTGTTAGATTTCTCAAATTTCTCCTCTACTTGGTATAACATTTTCTTCTGCTCGATGAATTCTTTTGGTGTTGCATTTGAACCTGTAAGGAGCAAAGGAACTTTTACTGTCAAAACAAAATACTAGTTAAATGTGCATCAAAAGTTTATATTTGGGAACAGACTATTGTAACCTATGGGCGAAGGGGAGCCTTGGAGCAACAGTAAATTAAGTTGTATTCGTGTGACCTATAGGTCACGTATTCGAGCCGTAGAATCAGTCATCGATGATTGTGTCAAGGTAGGCTTCCGATATTACACCCTTTGGGATGCGGGCCTTCTCCGAATCCTGCATGATTGCGGAATGCTTTGTGCACCGGGCTGCTCGACGACGACTATTGTAACCTGTGGGGATGACATTTCTGGTTCTATGTAATTATGACTACTTTATAAACTTTAGGTAATATTACTCCTATAAGTTACTGGAAATAGTTATCTCTACAAGAAATGTAGTTGTACAACCCCCCCTACCCCCACCTAAAAAAAAAGCTGTTGTTGCTCGGATTCTTCAGATCACTGGGTGCATACTGAATCTTCGAAGAGTGGTGTATTTTTTGAAGATCCGACACGAGTCCGGCAGTATTTTTGGAGAGTCCTACAATCTGGAATAGTTTTGTTTAACTATGTTGTATGGACTCTTCAAATATTGCTGCACCCGCATCGGATCCTTCAAAAATATACTATTTTTGGAGGATCCGATATGCACCCGACGACATTTTCAAAGAGTCTGAGCATTATAGCTGTTTAACAGAGTTAAAGTAGCATATTCTGTTAAAGAAAAGAGCTGCAACTACTACTTCCTAAGTTTGGCCTTCAACTTAACATGCAAATTCTTGTGAATCAAAATTATAAAGCAGAGGAATAATAGAAGAATATAACAAAGAATAAGATAGCCTTTTGTAAAAAAAAACTTGTGCAAATGAAAGAGACAAGGTTCATTCACCTGAACCGATACAAAGAGAACTGAGTTGAATAAATATAAGACTGCTGAGAATTCTTGTATTCATTGCTCTAAAGTTTCCAACTTTCTTCAACTTCTCATGTTTCATATTCTGCTCTTAGTTTACTTTGCAAGGGAGGAAACTAAGTGTATTTTATAGAATTTTTACAATATGCTATAATCAGTGTATTATAAGTTTATAACATGTTGTAGCAGATAACTTGTCTTCTTTTTTTTTATTATAGATTTTACTTTTTATGAACGATATGTAATTATGTGTAGCTGATCTGATAGTATGGAATTCTTTTATATTGTCAGTGGCAGATCTATATTGTGAGTTATGAGTGCTCAGGCACCCATTACTTTTAGTGCCAAACACTATTATTTATAAGGAAAAATTGATAATTTATACAATTATATTAACCAAGCACTCGGTCTTAGTAGTAATTTGTTAGATTAAAAATAGTTGAGCACCCATAATTTAAAATTTTTGTATTCGGCACCGTATATTATTGGTGTATAGAAGTTAAATTCATACCAATATCAAGTTGTGCAATTTTTATCCTATTTTATTTCTTGTACTTTTTTTTTTTTTACTTTTTTTATTTTTTCAAGTTGTGCCATAATATAGGTTTGTGGTGTAGGGGTAAGAAGCAAGAAAAAAAAGGTGCAAAAAGGGAAGAAGAAGTGGGAAAAGGAGAAGACAAGAAAGTGAAAGAGGGAATTGTTTGGAATTTAAGTGTGGGGTGTGAGTTGAAGTTAGTGATGGTAGTAATGATGACGATGTTACGTGCAATGTCCTCTTTTTTTCTTTTTGTAACATTTAACTATTTCATAGAACCAAATCAAGTACCCAATAATAACCGACTGATGCTTTCGTTTCTGACTTACTAGTTTTGATTCGGACTATATATATATATATATATATATATATTAAAAGTTTTAATATTAAATAAGCATAACTAATTAATTTTGAATTCAGTAAAATGAGTTGGGGTAGAATTTCGAACTATCTGTTAGTTTTGTGTGCCCCCTATGTTGGTTGGGGAAGAGTGCATTTTGAATAGGAGGGCAAAGGCTCTTTGAAAAAGTCTTTTTTGTCTTGTAAATGCATTTTTTTCTGTTTAGAAAGAGGAGCTTCAAGTTCTTAGGAAGAGTCATACGAGACAGCTCACGTATGGTTCAGATGTCTCTGTTCATTGGAAAAAGTTGTTATCATGAACTCCCAATCCCATCCACGATTAATGGTCTCGGGCTCGAGCTCGAGCAGTGGGCATAAAGAAACAGAAACTCCTAGTAGAGTGCACGTTCCCCTTTGATGAACCCTAAACTGCGCGAATATGAATTAATCATGCCAGAGAACACTGAATATCAAATAACATGTACCCAAAAAAATGCAATTATGCAATTTTAAGTTCTAAGTCTTTATAATTTCACGTTATTATTAAGACAAACTTTGCTACACATTAGACTAATTCAATATAATACTATGTTTTTTGGAAAAATTGTCTGGCTAACTTGTTTAACATTCCACTCCAATAATTTGCTCTTAAAGATGCTAAATATGGCCTTTTGCTATAGTTGCGGCTCTATTTATGTCTTTTCTGCAATTTCAAGGGCAAATTTCGTCAAAAAGTGAAAATTCAAGTCTGCAACTGCTCCCACAGTGAAATAAACTACTACTATTTAAAGCTAAATGATGAGCATCTTCCTAAATCCTAGCTAAAGAACTACTTTTGATCAATCAATTTCAAAGCTCTTAGGGTCTCTGTGTACAAAAAATTATCTTTGTGGGGCTCCTTTTTAAGCTGCATGTAAAGTGAGTTCTTATAGTGTACCTTGGGATTAATTAATCTAACTGTGGGCATGCATTTGATGGGAGATCATAAACAGAGGCAGAGCTAGAGCATTAGGTATAGAGTTCGGATAAAGTAATTTTTGTTTAGATTTTATATTTGTATTAAAAATATATAAATACTTCCTCCGTCCAAATTTACTTGTTCACTGTACTAAAAATAGAGATTCACGTTTTACTTGTCCAGTTTGAAAAAACAATGAATAATTTACTACTTTATACTTATTTTCAATTCATTTTTTAACATATAATAAATAGGGGTAATATAGTAAAATTACTATGTTATTTATTGTTTCTTAATGGGCGTCACCGGAGGCGGACTCAGAATTTTTACGCGATGGGGGCACAATATTCTTACTCAACCAGAGGCGTATCTAGGATTTGTATAATAAGGGTGTACCAATAAAGAAAGGAGAGAAAAAATATATTAAGTGGGATTTGAGCCTTGCTCTTCTAGGTAAAAACTCACCATTCAACCAAGTGCACCATTTAGCCTCTTTGGAGCATAGGTGCCAATAAATAATATATATTAGTCCAATTCTAAAAAATATTTACCTAAAATACCTAGTTTGACGGAGAGACCATGGGTTCACATGCCTCATTTACTTACCTATAAATCCGCCCATGTAATCAACCAGTGCCCCCTAAAGGCTTTTAGTGTTTAGGGTGTCAAGTACTTTAAATTAACTATTTTTAAGGTATATACATATACATATACAAGATTTTTGTCGAAGCTTACGGTCCGGTGACCCTTCACTATAACATATAGGTCCGCGTCTGAATATGATAAGTCAATAGTGAAAAAGTAACCTCGGACATAAGAAGTACTTAACTACAAAGTAACTAAGACGTGATATGAATTCGACGCTAAACATAAAAATTCATAAACATCAAATTCAAAATCAAAGACCACATATGACTTGAAATTTGAGGCGAGTGTTTAGTGACTATTGTTTAATCATTAATGCTAATCCGTTGGGATCATGTGATCTTCTTTTTACACAATTGAAAATCTTGATTCCAAAGTAGAAAGGCACACGTTTCGAGTTTTGGGGCAAAGACTGAGCCGAAAGTCGAATTTAAAATTTTGTCCCTCAAGACTTTTGTGGTTATGAAGGTCAATGAATATGGGAGCTTTAGAATGCTCAGAGGAATTTTCATTTAGTGTTTGATATATATATATATATATATATATATATATATATATATATATATATATATATATA